>QWTY01008375.1:0-31131 GCA_008033365.1 Pseudorectes ferrugineus
GTTTTGTTTTGGGGGTTTTTGTTTGTTTTCTGGTTATCCCCGTATTTGTCAAATCCATCCTTTTTCCTTTCCTCTGTACAAGTTTCCAAATGAAGCCCTACTTTTCTCACAGTCCATAAAACTAATCATGTGCAAATTGTCATTGAGGTGAGCAGAGGTATGCGCAGTTCATAAAATGTTTAAGCATGAACAGTCTTAGGTAGGGATGCCAGCCAAAAGAAAATTAAGTTACTTTAATACTGTTAAAACAGCTTGACTGCAAAGAATCATGTGAACTTTTTCTATAGGATTGTATAACTTCAAAGGAGCCATTTATAACTATGTCATCTATGCTGGAGGGAAGAATCTTACTGTTAATAAGCTAAGGCATTGTTCGGACATGTTTACAGGACACATGCAGTTGTAAAAGGGATTTATGCAGACAGCAAAATGATGCAAAGTAAGCTAAAAGCTTTAATATCACATACAAAAGACTTCTCTTTTGATGGTGCCTCTCAAACATGTCACTGAAAGTTTTCATATTCAGGCAGTGTGGTATTATATGGCTTTGGATAAATGCTCCCGCGTTTTGCCCCTTTTTCTGTATCTCATAAAGCAATTCTTCTGTGCACAGAAAATACACAGCTTGTGCTGTATAGCAATCAGGTAGCTTAGTGCAGAGTGCAAGCTGGCAACATTGATCTTAAGTGACTGAACTGTTACAGAGCTCTGCCATCTTTCTGGTGAATGGCAGTAAATCCATTTTGCACAAACCAAAAATTGGGTTTTACCACATATTACAAAGAAAATTGAGCTCCTGGGTGGGTAGCTACCTGCACATAGGCAGACATAGGTCACTGGAAGAACCTGCACCTTCCTGTAAGCTTGGGTCACCTCAGTGACTGACTCACAGTACCTTGGGCTGTGCCTGGGGTTTCCAAGGAAGGGCTGTTTTAAGTATGTGGGATAACCAGTAAGCAGGATATGAAAGTCATTCTGCTCCTTTTTTCAGAAACAGATGTGAATGCAGGTTTCCTTACTCTTTATGAGTTTCTTGGAGACGGGTGAAGTACTGGCCTAGTGGACCTAATGTCTAAGCTCAGAGTTTTCCTAGTGCCACTAGAGAATGCTTCAGATACAAATGAGAATTTCACAACTAAATCGACTTACTCGAATCCTAGGTTATGATAGTCAGAAGTATGACTTTTTCAAGAAATAGTGCTTTCAAAAGTACTTGTAAAAATAATTTAGGGCCATTTCAACAATGGCAGATGAGTGTTTAATCTGCCACAGAGGTGCATTCAGTAGTTAAAAGGCACAGCTTATGGTAATCTACTGAAAATCACTGTTTATCTAGAAAAATTAACTGTTACTTAGTAATACAGCCTTAATACTCTTTTGAAGTAAGCTTAATTTTTGCCAGCTCTTTTTTTAACCAAGAAGACATTTGCCGACTTTTGGAATCAAGTAATACAAGTGACTAGGAAAAGAATGTAGAACAAAGAAGCAAATATTACTGTGATACTTTGTGAAATTCATACACTTGATACTGTGCAGTTATGTCCTTTATCTGAAAAAGTTACTGCAAAACTAGAAGTGATTGAAAGAAAAAAGAATGTTCAGAGGAAATGGAGAGCCTCTATGCAAGGAAGAGACAAAATAGTGAGGACGTTTTAGCCTGCAAAGGGTAAACTTTGAGGGATGATGTGCTTGAAGTCTCTGCAAACATAGCATGGACAAGACATCCCATAAAATAATCAAGGGATGAGGAGAGCATCAAATAAAACTAGTTGCATATCAAATTATTCCTAATTTTTTTTTTTAATAGTGGTAGTTAGGATTTGGAACTGCTTGCCACAGTATCAAAGGGTTATGATACAGAAGAGTGTTCATATAAAAGGGTTACACTGATCTTGGTGGGTAGTGACTAATAAATTCACACATGGGACAGAAGATGAGCTTTAAAGATATTGGGATGCATGGAAAAGTTTCTGGGCTGGCAGTTGCTGTAGACTGGAAGAAATAACCAGGAACATACTGCATACATGAGTACAGTCAATGTAATCTTCCACGGTATCAATGTAATCTTTGGTTATTGGCCACTGCTAGAGATAGGTGCTAATTGATCCTTTTGATCTGATACAGCATAGTTATTTTAAGGCTCCTGTGTAGTGGAGAGTGTCAGCAGAAATAGGAACAAAAGAAAAAATGAGTCTTGAGTTTGGGGCAAAAATAGATTCCTTGAGGGAAAGTAATTTCTAAATTCTGTTCTCACCTGCTGGTGTCTCTCCTATTTGATAAAAAAAACAGTGGACACTAGAAGTAAGGCCATTTTGAATAATTACTGTTGCCTTTCTGATGACACAGATGGCAGAGGATTGCTGCTTGACAATTGTTGGAAATCTTATAACTCCTGGCTCTAAACTCGGTCTGTCATTTGAGCGGAATGAAGACAAACAATATTGGCATATTAGTCCCGATGGCAGAATTTATAGCAAGATGAAACCCAAGCTGGTTTTAGATATCAAAGGTAAGCAAATGTTATCTCATTACACTGGGTCTTAATTACATGGTATTTGCAGTGGGATACACACTAAACGTGCCTATAAATTAAGGATGGTGCTTTAGTTGCTTTAATCTAGAAGCAAAAAAGACCCGATCAGCTAGTTTGACCTCCTGAATTATACAGGCCCTAAGACTTCATTTCATTTCTCCTACATACCATTTAGTAACTCACAGTACTTGCTTATCTTGTATTCTCAGTGTCCACTCACTGTAGATAGCCTCAGTTAATTTTGGGGCAATGTGAATATGATTATTTAAAATGCTGAAGCAAGAACAACCTAACTTCTCATTAACTTTAATTTCTATAGAGCATATTTTCTTACATAGTAGTTGTAGATGCAATAGCCAAAGGATATTAGGAAAGCAAAGGCAGGCTTGTATACTGATGTGATTAGATGCAAAAAGGTGGGGGTTTTTTGTTTATTAATGGTTATGCCTTTATGGCAAGCATGAGATTCTGCCATAGCAGCTTAGGGTCTGTGAGCACTTGATGTGCATTTTGGAGTCACTTTTGTCATAGTAATTTGATTTGTGTAGATATTGTTTCTGAACTTTGTTTTCAGAGCTTCACAGAAAGTCTAAAAATGCAGCAAATGGAATGATCAGGAGAATTAGCATAATCAGATGTTCTTACATAATTGCTTTTTAGGTGAGGGGAGTAAACATTTTATATATCTGTTCTATTTCTATTAATTTTTTTAGCTGCTTTAAAATTAATTTTTAATTGATGCTATGACATTAATTATGTCAATTACAACCACCACCCCCGCCCCCAAAAATATCAAACCAACCAGAAAAATAGCATAGTCAAAGTCAGCATTTTAGAACTAAACAGGACTGAACTCCTAGAATCATAGAATATCCTGAGTTGGAAGGGACCCACAAGGATCATCAAAGCCCAACTACTGGCCCTGCAAGAGTCATACCATGTGCCTGACAGCATTGTCCAAAAGCTTCTTGAACTCTGTCAGGCTTGGTGCTGTGACCACTTTCCTGGGGAGCCTCCTCTAGTGTTCAAACACCATCTATGGGAAGAACCTTTTCCTGATATCCAGCCTAAAACTCCCTGATGCAGCTTCATGCCATTCCCTCGGGTCCTGTCACTGGTCACCAGAGAGGAGATTAGTGTCTGCTCCTCTTTCCCTCACAAGGAAGTTGTAGACTGCAGTGAGGTCTCTGCTCAGTCTCCTCCAGGCTGAACAGACCAAGTGACCTCAGCTGCTCCTCATATGGCTTCACCTCAAGGCCCTTCACCTTCTTTGTAGCCCTCCTTCGGATGCTCTCTAATAGCTTTGTATTTTTCTTCTATTGTGGTGCCCAAAAATGCACACAGGACTCAAGGTGAGACTGCTCACTTGAGGTGAGCACAGAGCAGAGTAGGACAATCACCCGCCTCAGCTGGGTAGGACTGTCAGAACTGTGGGATCAGGGTTATCTGATGTCTGACATAATACAACAGTGGCACAAATGGTCACAAATTCTCTTTACTGCCACAAAAAGCTAGTGATGATTAACTATAAACTTAACAAAAACACTCCAGTTCAAGGAGAGTCTTTAGTCACAGTGACTGCATACCTTTTTCTAAAGCCCATTCTAAGTTGCACCAAACAAGCAGAAATACTACTGCATTGCCTTTTCTTCAGTTAATCATGTTAAAAGCAATTATGTATTCTGCATTTATAATTGAAGAACTTCACAATGGATAGGTCTGGTGGTGGAGGCATAGATGCATTCTTAGCTTTAAAACAAAGTAAATCTGTACAGTAAATACAAAACAGTAGATACATTTAGCTTTTATTTGAGAAAGCTTAGTAGGCCTGTTCCTGCCAACTCTGCTGATCCCTTCTGGACCTCAAGTTGTGCATTAAAGGATTCCTCAGGAAATGAATGCAGTTGTTTAACTGTGCAGTTGCCAATGCCACCTTGTGGACAAATTGGCATAGCACAAAGCCTTGTCCAGAGCACCACACTATCAAAGTAAATAGTCTCTCTATCCACTGAAAAAAAATCCCATCTTTTCCCATTTTAACGTGTTTACATTCTATCAGACACCACTTAAAAACAAATTTTGCACTCACAGTGCTAACTGAGCTACAAAAAATAACATTAGCTACATAGCTCAGTATGTTACACTCAACATAAGCTTTCAGCTGCCAGGCTTGTCTTCTGCGCAGTCAGGGAGGGTGAGGCAATCGGGGTGCAGAACAAAAAGACAGTGTCTGTGGGAGTGTCCCAGTGCTTTGTATAAATGGTTGGCTCAGATGGCTGCTTGCAGTGGGAATACCACCTGCTTTGCAGGTGTGTTGTACTACAGGAGATGCACATGTCCTCCATTTCTGCAATACATACTAGATCTGAGGGAAAAAAAATCAATTCTGACTTTCAGCTCTAGTCAAATGTGTCTCTGCTTCCCAGTTTCTTAAGTCAGAATATTAATGGTGCCCTTCTATGAGAACATGTCTGGCATTGCATCGCGTAAGTAGATTAAGCTCTTCTAAGAAATGTTCTTATTTTGCATTCAGATATGTTCAGCTGCCAGTGGAAACAGCTGAACATTGGGTGATACTCTGTGCATGGTGACTTGTGATTCATCTGGTCAAAATAAAGGATTATAATGGCAAGGAGTAAACCAGTGCCAGACCTTGTCCCTGACATGGTCACGTGTGTATTGTCTCTTAGCAGCAGGACGTACTTCATCATCTAAACATCTACACTCCATTTTTAGAGCCAAGTGACAATTGACAACTGTTGTAGGAAAACTGAATAGTCAAGCATGACTTTTGGGAAGTGACAGTCTTCAAGGAGCTGCACCTGACTGTATTGCACTGTTTCTTTCCCTTTCCATCCAGGCTGAAAAAGCCAAAAAACTGAATTACTGAAGGGGTGGAGAGAATAAGGCAGACTGATCCTGGTTAATTCAAAAACTGTTTCAAAATGAATTCCAAAAGCAGGCAGTGATGAAAATACATTTGTCTTCTCAGAGCCATAGGTCAAAGAGAAACTGTCTCCACCAGCTCTTACTAGAGCTTTTCTGAAACCTAGAGTATTTGTCTCTCATTTCAAATATAATCTCCCCTCTTTGAAATTTCTCTCTACAGGAGGCACACAGTATGATTGTGACCATGTCGTTGTCAACACGGTCAATGAAGAAAAGTTAACGCAGTGTTGGGAGCCGCTGGTGGTATAAACCCAAGGAAGGAAAGAGGATGTTTGAATTGGCCACTATTCTGGACACTGGAATTGGCACTGCCATCTCTGAAGGATATAGGATCAACAATGAGAGTTTTGTCTTTTCTTCACAATTTTAAAAAGAACAAGCAACAGAATGATTTCACCTCCCTATTATCCCTATAAAAGCTTGAGTATATCAAAACCTTTTTTTTTTTTAATCCTTACAGCTCAGTGTTGGATAGAGAGTGGCAGTATGCCTCAGGCTAGAATGGAAGAACTAAACAAGGGCGAGACCCCATGGAGTTACAATTATGTCAGTGAGTAGTTAACCCAGAATAGTCAGTAAGTGTAGTTTATTTTATAAAGGACAGGAGTGCAGTGTGTATGTGGGTATAGCAAGTTGGACCTATGAGCTGTAGCATAAAGAAATATTCACTACGGGAAATTAATATATTTGGTTCACTGGAACAAACTTATGTTTACTGAAAATTTAAAGACTGCTAGTACAGCACATCCAAAGACTTTTTAACATGTGGCTTCAAGTATAGTTAGTATGCTAATATAGTAAGTCCTAAATTCAGAAAAAATTCTAGATTTTCTCATGTATAGAGGATGTAAAGTAGCAGATATTTTGTTAGAAAAACAGAGGGCTGGCAAAAGGATGCATTGGAATGTGAAGAATTTGCCCATCTTCTAGGCTGCCTAACTTCTTGAGTTGTGGGTATTTTTCTTCTTCATCAAGTCACATTCGTACCTTTCAAAACAGTTTCAGTAAGTAGAGTCTTCCTGAACTCCAAAATCATATAGAAAACAAGAATTCTTAGGGAAAGTATCACTAAAAATGACTGCAACAGCGCATAAGTGCTGTGGTTACTGAGTTTTCCAGCCATTGCCTGTTGGGCTTACCATGGAGAATGCCCAACTCCCCCCTATTTCTGGTGATGCTGGGGAGCAATGTTTGTGGTGGGTTGCTGGCTCCCCGTTGGACAGAAGTGTCAGACTCCTCTAGGAAGGGGCACAGCCAAGCCTGGATATGTGCCCAGCCACAAGGGCTGTGCCCATTCCAAGTAAGTCTAACTGGTTTAGTAAAGAGCTTGTGACAAGAAGGATATCCTGATGACTGCAGGAGGTCCTTCTGTTGCCCTGCTTTGAACCTGGTCATGTTAGTTTTCCTTAATAACGTTGGCAAAAAGGTAAAATTCAAACAAACTCTTGTACTATATGCTGCTGTGTTTTGTTCTGGCTTAGACCAGTGTTATTACAAGCTGCTCTAAGGAGCATCCAGGCCTTTGTCTTGCATAGTAAGTCTGTTTAACATTTTCATTACTATTGTACTGCCTCAAAGGATACTGGTGCTTTTACTATTACCACCCTAGAGGAAGTGCCTTACTAATCTTCTTCCTTTTGTAAAGATGCACTGAAGTTTTGTTGCTCTGAGATGTGCTGCTTTTAGTCCTTAATAGAAAATATGTTGTTACTGGTTCCAAACAGTGGTACTTTGTCATATTGATGTGCTCTTGCTATATATAATATAGCATTTAAAAAATAAATTTAAGTTAGGTAACTTTTTATTGAAATTATTTTTAAAGGTAGAAAGGTGAATTTTATGATTAGTTTTGCTTTCATCTTGTGCCCATCTCTGTCCATAATTCCTCTGCGACAGCCAGCCCCTGAGGAGTGTGTTCCACATGGTGTGGAATAGCTGCAGGCTCTGAGGAATGGGTGATTCTTCTATACAAGCACGTGTTCAGTGCATTTGTGCACGGGGCCACCATTCACACAGCTGCCACTTCTGTCCCCTGGTGGAAGCATTGCATGACATGGTTTGGGCACCACCACAGCTGCACTGCAGTAAATGGGCAGCTCTCACTTAAGAGGTTGCCACCTTCCTTCAATCCACCTGCATAATTGCAGGGAAGTTACTCCGTAGCCCATCTCCGGCAAAATGGCAAGTTTAAAAACAGCCCACCAGACACAAACACCAGCAGTGATGGGACACAGCAGGAACAAGGGCTCCTGACTACTGACAAAATCGTGTCCTACCCTACCTGCATAAACACTGCAGTCAGCTGAATCTGGGCCAGGAGTTGGGCAATTAGAATAATTATCAGTTACAGATTGATCTTGTTCCATGCTTCTATTTAGATTAGCTGCGTCATGAGATAGTTGCCATAACAAAATCAAAGTATCAGTCTCGAGACACTGATGTGACCATTTAGTTCTGAGAATGAAATAGCTTGAGTAATAATCTACATTAGTGAAGGTAAATAGAACTAGGGAAGGCCAAGGAAAAACATCATCTGGAAAATAAAAGCTCCAAGATGTACAAAAGGAAAATGCTACAGACTGCTCCTCTTATCCCAAGAGTGAGGGGTGTTCTGCAAAAGTCGCAACTACGTTTTTAACATGGTTTTCAGGTAGAGATGCCTAAGGGATATTAGGATGTCTTGTCTGCTTGTTAACAGGCAGCGTATGAAGGAATCACAGGCTTTTCTAAAACAAGACTTGTACGTTATGCATCCTGTATGAGCTTTTAAAAAAGAAACACTTGCTACATACCAATTCATGTTCAAGGACTGACTGCAGGCAGAATAATGATTAGAGATACTTTATTGTCTACTAATTACATTGATCACTGTTTTTCCACGTGCATGTCCTCCTTCCAATTTCAGAAAGGCCTTTGGAACTTCAGAAAAAGAGAAGACTTCATCAATAACTGGTTGAATCTACAGAATAAAGAAAAAAAAGTCTCTATATTAGGAATAAAGTAATGCATCACCCTCACACTTCAACACTGTATGAAGAAAGGGGGGAGGTTTCTTTAGGGCATTTAGGACAGAACTTGCCATATAGCCACTAGATTTTAAGATTTTTCAGAGATACCTCTGCATGCAGAGGTTTCTGCTGCTCTTTGCCCAAGTTTTGAAACACCCCTACTAGCACAGTTTAGAGCCCGTACCTGGGGCCTCTACCACTAACGTCACCATGTAAGGCTCTAACTTGTACATCCTTTCAAAAACTGACACTGTGGTTTGTTTTTGTTGTCCACAATGATATACTGACAGAAAGAACATTTTTTTTTTCTCATATTTCTCTACTGGTTTTCTTGTTAAACCCAAGAATTCTCACACTGTCAGACATTTTAAAGTTACCTATAAATCTGATGCCTATCTGCATCAGTACATGGCTCAGTACCCTTAAAAGACCACAACTAAAGTACAAAAAAAAAAGTCCACCAATGTTTGTTGCTGAAATCATTTAGCTACACTTGAAAACTCAGCCACTGTGTATTCCAGGAGGCATAAATCATTATTAATCCCAGCTCACATCAACTGCTCGTCTGGCAATAATTTTGTAGAGTGGCCTTCTGGATTGTTTTAGACTCACTTCTAACAACAACAGTGAAACTACTTATTCACTCTCCCCATTATTAACTAAGGAGCCTGAAACCCCTATAAGCATTTTCTTTAGATAGCACAGTGTACCAACAGAAACAGAAGAAATTCCAGCTCTTCTGAAAAATAGCTGTCACTGCTGGTCCAAGGGAAGAGGCTTTTTTCTAGTGTCAAGTTCTGAGTCAGCATTCCAAATGCCAAAATAAGATTTGTATACAAAAGTACCCGCACACCTCCTACCAAAGATGTGCCTACCCTGAGGCTGGTCCTTTACCTTGGATTCCATAACACCACCCCAGTGCATGTTCTTGCACTGATGCACTGATCCTAATCCTCTTACCAGAGGCAAACATGACCAGTAGATGAGTCTGCAGCTAGCTAGTGCTTGCAGTGATGAAGATGTGAAGTACCAAGGTACAGTGCTAGAAGAAGATCCTTTTCGCTTGTGTCAGAGAAAAAATATCTTCTGCTTTTTCCTTACAGCTGTGAGCATGCACCCTCTCTTGTTGAATACTCCAGAATTGGTGATTTCCCTGTGCTGGCAGGACATGCATCTTGCTAGACAGAAAAGTAATACAGCAGCAGTAAGCAGACAGTAAGCTGTCTTTCAAAAAGCTGCCTTGCTTTTACCAGAAGACAAAGGGTTTTGCTTTCAGACATGCTGCTTTGAAGGTGAGTGTGCAGCACTACCAAGAAAAGGTTTTCATACAAACACACACTTGCCAAGCATCAGTGCTGACCACCCAGCACCCTCCCCAACAGCACAACAAATGCTATCTGATAGTTGTCCATGCTCAGGGAGGTCCTTTTCACAATTCTCTTAATTTCTTCTTCATTTACACACTGTGCCTTACTTTAACACCCCCTACTGGCATTTAAATAACTACTGGCTTTGCTTGTATGATAATGGTAATCCAAGACATCAGTACTCCAACTTGCACCGCAGTATCTCCTAATATTATCACTAGACTTTCCTTTTTATTTTTGTCAAGGCAAGCTCAGCCATAGTGTGAAACTTTACATGGCAGAAAATCAGGAGTGAATGAACCCCCTCCAAAGAATGCATCAGAATTAGCAGACAAATCACTTTGAGAGCAACTGTGCAAATAAATATAGTCACCAAGTGCCTCAAACTTGCCACGCAGCAAGGTACAAGGCTGAGTAATTTACTTCCCTTGTTCTGTTTGGACAATATCTGTAAACCAACCTCTCGAAAGTGAGCAGTGACACACAGCAGAGGAGCCACAAAGATACCCCAACTGTGGAAGAAATGTTGGGTATAAATGATCATGTTCAAAACAAACTCATGTCTGATCAGCATTCAGCACAGAATGTAAATGTTGTCTTGGACATCAGCAACGTCAGGGACGTGGACCCAAGGCAGCAGAAGCACTGAATTAGACAATGGTTTGGGGTAAACTGAGCATCTGGGTGCAGCTGCAGCTGCTGTGACCATCAGCAGGAGGAACGTGCTGCTGATCAGTACTGACTGTTTTTAGGAAGACCAACCCTTGCTTTCATAGCAGATGCTTGAGAAAACACAGTTCACGAACCTTGCTGAGCCAAGCACTTGTACAGTACTTATTGTTAGAGGCAGTTGTGTACAAAGCTGTGCTTCAATTAAGGGGAAAAAAAAGAGATGTAAAAACCCAGCCTGCTGGCGCATGGACACAGATGACCCTGACAAGGCAACAGGCTAGGAGGAGGGGAGAAGTATCCAGGGAAGAAAGTAGAGCAGCAGCACTGGAGATGTGAAGTGCAAGGGATTCCAGGGAAAGGCAGAAGTTAATTTTAGACACGTGCAGCAACTGAGAAAACATGAACAAGACACTTCACTGTTCTGCTACCCGCAGTCCCTTACTGTAGGTTGCAGCTTATAACCCTGACAGAGTGGGGTATGTTACATCCTCAGCCTGTTGGGTACAGTTCAAAGCATTGCATTTGAAAAGTGGTGACACAGTGATTCAGAGGAGCCCTGAATTCAGCCTCACAGTTCAAAACACCGTGTGTATTGCAGCCACCACATGCTCAAAGCCCATCAGCTACATTGATGTAACCTCTAGCTTCATTTAAATGCTGGCTTTAGGCAGTGCTATAGAGAGACATGAATACCGAATTGATGATCCTGGCAATCTAGAGCATTAAACATTTTATCTGGCTGGCTGGACAGTCCCATTGTTTGAATAACCCTGAAAGGGCTGACCGTGTTGCAGCACAGTGATTCACTCAGCCTTTACCATAATCCACTGACTAAGATAAAATTTCTTCCTGTGAACAGACAAACAAGTAGGGGAGCGTCTGCTGTTTGTTGAATGTGTGATAATAAATGGAGATTAACTGGATAATAAAAACACTGCCTATTTACAGCCACGCATCAGTTCCTTGCCAGAGGACACCTATTTGTTCAGGGAAAAGGGATTAAACTAAAGTCTGGGAGAGAAAGGATTACACATACCCACATTGAAATGTTTATCTGAAAACAGACTGGGCCTGAAAGGTATTTTCTTCCTCTTCATTCTCTCTGATGCAGGACATACTATAGAAATGAATCTCAGGTCTCTTGAAATGAACTCATGTGTTTGGAAAAATAAAAAAGGGTAACTGCTGATGCTGATTAAGGCTATCCTACACACAGCACAGAGGTGGTGTCCCAGCCATTCCAGCTCTGAATGCAGCAAGGCAGTGAACAGCATTGGCAGGAGTTGACTGGTCAGCAGGAACACACTCCTGCTCATGGCAAATTCAGGCCCATCCTTGGACATCACACCTTCTGCGGTAGCAAGGACACAGTCTGAATTTATCAGGAGGGGACAAGTGAAAAAACACGAAAGGAATGGAGACGGCTTTGACCCTCATAGCAACAAATCGCTCCAGTGTGTGGAGCTTTTTCCTGCCACTGGAGGGAGAGCGAGAGCCTTGAAATTCTCAGGAGAGCGACGAACTGAGCGCAAGCCTGTTCAAAGCGCAGAAGGACAAAAGTGCCCTCACTCAAAGGACAGTGACAGTGCACTGGCTCTCCCCCAGGTCTGCAAAGGATGGCCGTGTCAGAGCTGCCGGGCAGTCTTGCTTGGGTGACTGCCTCCCTCCCAGCTGCTGTTTCCCACAGCACATCCCCTTCCCCTATGCCTTGCTGAGGCTGCTCAGGCTCCCGTATGCCACCCCTCAGGAAAGGTACTTGCACGTGCACAGAACAAAAGCTGGGATGTGCTCCACCACATCAAAATCCTCCTGACGGCTTGCTGGAATGGAAAAGACCTGCCTGCTGTTTTGACTAGCTGAGTTAAAAGATAAAGGCCGTCTTCCTCCAGAAATTAGCACTGTGCCTAAATGCGGTCTATGAGCACAAAGGCAGAGCTCAATAGTTTGGTCTTTAGTGAGTCTCTCATCAGTGTCAACAAGAATCTTGAAGAGAAGTCATTAAAAAGAACAGTCCTTGTCCTGGAACTAAACAATTGGTTACCCATTTGTTACTTTATTGTCTTCCCATGGGGAAAAATGATGCTGTTTTGAGACACTCCTGCTTTAGCTGAGCGTCTTCTCTGCTGTACTCATGTTCCATGCTTTTTGGATCTTAGTCTCACCCCTTTCTTCATTCTTTCTTCTCCTTAAAATGGCATGCAACAATGTATGCTGAGCCTCCTATTGCTTGCCAACAGCACGTTATAGGGTCAGCCCTCACTGAAGACAAAGACTGAAATTCTTACCTTCTGGAACAGCTGGCTCTGCTCACATGTTGTACAGGTAGCATTGCAACTGCACAGTACCAGCATAGAATTGTAGGATGGTTTGGGCTGGAACCCAACTCCAACTCCCCCTCCCATAGGCAGGGATACCTTCCACTAGACCAGGTTGCTCAGAGCCCCATCTTTGAATGTTTTGTAAAAAACTTCTTCCTTGCTGTGTTTTTTATTAACTTGTATTCCAGAGAATACGCACTTTCAGCCACGAGCACATTAAAGGACATCGGGTACATGACATTTCTGTCCCAAATACCTAACTGAAGTAAAACTGATCCAACAATACACCCATAAGAAAAATGGTGCTGCAGTGGTTAAGACATGGGAATGGAAGGCAAGTGTCCCAGGGTCTAATCCCACAGCTATCCTACCAACAACTGTATTATCAGGTCTTATTTGTTTGGTTATTAAGCCAATGTTCTTTCATATCAAATCTCTAACAGCAGCCCACAGGAACTCATGAGTATCATGTACAATTATTAAAATGCTAGCAGACAAATCCCAGTTAAGCAGGCTATCAGAGTACAGTTCAGAGTGTAGAAAAGGCTTCAAAAATCTCTCGTTTGTTAATTAGCCCTGGTAGAACAGCTTCTACAGAACGCAATGAAGAACAGTAAGAAACTGGGACAAGCCCAGAACTGCAATGTGTGCCAGCCTAGCCCAAGCTTAAATCAATAGAAATAAGGAAGATCCTGGGTTTAGTTACGTACTGGACCATGCTGAAAAACTGTTGACTAAAGGAAAAAGCAACTGATCTCTTCTGGAATCCCCTGTCAGGCACATTCTTGGTAATTGTCCTGATATTTATGCTGGTAATTAAAGCAATCTGGGACAATGTCACCATATACTTAAGACAGAACCAACTTTAGTACAGTTATATATAAATACATATTTACATATGAAAGCATATCATATATAGAGATTAGAAGATTAGTCCTGCATGATCCACATCTCCCCAGGTCTCAGCAAGTTAAACTCACAGCAGACAAGAGCTGCCTTGTTGACCCCACACTTTACCCCTGCACTAGGCACAATTCCCTCCTACACTAGGGGGCTAGAGCTCAGAACACCAGGACTGACTTTCCACACAATCTACATCGGGTTAAGGGAACACATCTGATTAAGTGCCTGCTAGATGATGATGAAATTTTTCCATACACTGTGGTGTATGTGAATTTACATATTCAAACCCTATCTCCCACAGTATGTGAAATTTCAATCAGTGCCCTTCACAGGCACTTTGTGATGTAACCACGCAGCACTTTCACAAAGAGCATAAGCAAGCTACCATGTCCTGGAGGAACGGGAGCAGCTATGTTTTAATAAAAATCACAGTGGCTTTTTTTTTGGTGGCCATGACAAAATGCAGATAGAAGTTCTTTTTGGAAGAGAAAGGGCTGAACAGAGCTTTTGGCAACCCCTCCTTGGTCAACATGTCTGTGCTCTAGCCAACCAACCTGGCAAGCAAATGCACTGCAACAAGAAAACAGAAAATTAAAAACAAAAAAAAAGGTGCAAGCTTTGCAATTTAGCATGAAGAAAGATGGTCATCAGAACAAGCGTGAGTGACTACAGAGAGTGGGGAAAAGGACTGATCTCTAGTTAATTTAGACATTTAAGTGTAGAAACCCCTGTACTTAGGCACCCTAGTGCCTTTTCTAAGAGAGACTAAAGCAGGCACCACGCAAGGGCGAGTTCTCAGGTACCTTAGGATACCTTAGCACAGTCATAAAGTCTGGAATTACTGTAGAGAAGGCCACATCTATAGATGCCATGTTTGGAGAGCAGTCAAAGACTAAGTGTTACATTCACTGTTTGATATTCATACAGGTGAGAGAAATGCAACAGTAGTGCAATAAGGGCTAGGGAAAAAGTTACTTGCAGAACTGTAACAAGGTGAACTGGAAGCAAATCAATACACACAGGTTAGGATAGAGAGTCCAGAAGCTGTGATGACCTACACTAGCAGTAGGTATAAACCATCTTAAATTATGGCCAACTCTCAGAACCCATGTCATGTCAAAGTGGATGACCATATCCATTTGTGTTATCTACTTCCCGGATAGGAAAGACCAGGAACAGAAAACAATTGAATTCCATATTTTAACAAGGTATCTCAGAGCAAATCACCAAAGCCGGATAAGGGGCATTAAGCCCTCATTAGTAGATCAAGAAATTATGGTAACGAAAGGTTATGTGATTTGTTCAGCATTGCACAAGAAGACAGCAGCAGGGCCAAAGAACAGTCAGCATCCTGCCCTCCAAACCATAACAGCAGGCGCTAAGTCCAAAGCATCCAATGTCTTCAGCACAATGTATAATCAACACTACTCACAAATTACATTAATATAGGCATGCAGTTTTCCTCCTATGGGTGCCTGTGCTGGAACATCTATTTAAAAAGCAAACATCAGAGAGAATGATCTATTCATTTCATGATTGGAGACTCTGTTTGCCCTTTAGCCTTCCTTCTGCAAAAACAACTTTCACCCATCAGCCCATCTGATGCAACAATGCTCTGAAGGAAAGAGTATTAAGTCACCAGAAACCCTGCACACACACTTGTACTGCATTTAAATAGCACTGAATTAAAATGAAAAGGTCACATTTCTGTTGGGCTGCATGTTAACCCATATCCTATCATGATCCGGCAGGAACACACAACATACTCAGTGCTCCTGCTTACGACACTAAGGAGTCTTCTGAGCCTGCCTTCCTCCACCAGGCTTTATAAAAGGCAAAGTTAGTGCTCAGTTATGAGTTAGAGGCTTTCTACCAACTTAAGTACTTACATGAATTTGGCCTATTTTCACCAAGGACTATAGGACATGTCCTTGGGAGGAAAATGCTGGGTAAGCAGCAAAAACCGAAATTGTCACTGTTAAATCCACAACACTGACCACAAATACACCAAATTAATTCCTCACAAATCTTTCAGTGATGATACTTCACTGAATAGTGTGCCAGCAGACTGGTGTCCTGAATTAAAGGCTCTGTTGATTTCAGTTGTCTTTAGATGAGAATTGTAATTCACCAGGTACGTTCTACCATGTAAAGAGATACAGCAGCTTCTGACACGGGCTTCGTCAACTTATTTGGTGGAGCCACACTAAGCCAGTCCTTACTGGGTCATAATTAACTGCTGCAATTCAAATCACAACAGGGATTCTCCAGCAGTTTAGAAAGTAGCCAGTATCTCTAAAATTTGTCAAGGAAATACTGGATTTTCTCCATGCCCACAGCTGTTGCAGCATTGTCCCAGCCCCTCAGTCTTGCAATAGTCTCTTTGCAAGATGTCCAGCTTCAAGGCAGAGAAAACAGCTCATAAACTGAAAATGGTTTTACAATTCCCAGAACTGACTGATGTGAAGGTAAATTACACAAGGAAACTTATTCTCTTCTCCTTGTACTACCGACTCATCAAATCCTCTCCTTCTCCTCCCCAGTAAAAAAAGGCTGTTAAAAGAACTCCTCCTCAGAGCTGACATTTTGCAAATCTCTATTCCTTGCTGCAAAGATCATCCACGTGAAAACCAAGTAACTTTAAACAAAATTGCTTATTCTTCATCCACTGAAGGACTGAGAATCCTTTTGCTTTCACAAAGGAAGAAGATGAACTCATCAGAACTAAAAATCTGTTGGTGCAGAGGGACTATAAGGAGAAACACTGTCAAATCAAAATGATCTATAAATGTTTCAGAAGTATGCTCTTCAATGCTTCACTTACTGTAACACCTCTTTAAACCATCATCTCTTTTTAATTTCCTACATTTAATCCCCCCTCATCATTTATTCCTGAAAAAAATTCACTCATTTTCAGGAGCTTTCTAACTGCTCTCTTATTCACACTTCATACAATCTCAAAATAAAGATGTCTTTAACAGAAAAGACTAAAATTAAAAAAAAACCCCTGCATTACTCAAAAATATTCACTCAAAGGTAACAAGTTCAACTACATGAGCTCAATTTGCTGGCTTCCCCAAGCCTTCTTGATACACTTCATTGCTTTGTGCTTTTTTATTTCTCCTTTATTCTTTCCTATTCAAACATAAACATTTATTTTCACTTACTTATAGGAAATTGTGGTACAATTTCTCCAGTGATTCTCTCCTGCCTTTTTTCCCAAACACCTACTCTTCTGAATGGATGGTCTGTCCATTTAAGAGAACTCTTGTGTCTAAACAAGAAAGGTCGTAGTCTTATTAATATCTGTCTAAATGGAACACAACTGCGTCTTATAAAATCCTGATGACAGCTCAGATGTTTACAACATTGCACAAAATAGAGTAGAATGCTGCTAGAATAATGACTGTGCAGACAAACAGTCTGACGTTAGGACCTGTTTTTGCACAGAGAATAAAGGACCAAGCAAACATCTTTGTCCTCATGATCATCTTACAAGCAGAAGTACATCAGGACATTCATGTATGTATGACGTTCATTTTAAGTGGCATTGCACTTCACCTGTCCAGGTTATTAAGCGAAGAACGCCGATTAAGCCCTATCTCTATTGCATAAACAGGTGTTTCCCAAGAGGCTTTCATGAACATATTCTGCATTTGTTTTGCATACAAGGTAGGAGCAGAACACAAAACAAATTGCAACTGGCTGAGAACAGGACAAATGGTAAGAACAAAGACAAGGGCATTTCTTTTTCTTAGACACTTATAACTCAGCAGTGTGACCGAATGCAATCACAGGATGAGGACCACCTTCTACAGCTTCTTTCTTGACCACAGGATTATGCCTATAGCACTGGACATAATGCAAAGCAGAGAACTTTTTATTCTTATCAGCAGCACTGAGGTGGCAAAGTAGAAGCAACCAGGTCTTAAGTAAAACAGCAGTTTATTTACTCTTTTCCAAACTCTGGAACATATTGCATACCAAAAGAAAGGGGATCAACACTCTGAGAGATCTAAATTTTACTAATATGAACAAATTTTGAGCACAAGATGGCAGTTCACATACTGGAATTACCAGCAGTCATGGCAGACTCTGCTTACTCTTCTGCTTGGGTACCACACAAAGATTAAGAGCAGTTGTCCATATTCTCTACTCTTGGATAATTTCATGTTGCCAAAATTCCCAAAGAGGACACTGCTGGGACCTATATCACCACACAATCCAAATCAACTGTTCACTCCCACAATATATTTTGTAACAAGCTCATAAACCTGAAAAGATCACAAAAACACACCGTAATCTATCTTGGCTTTTCCCCCCAAGTCCATTAAGATTCCCCAAAAGCTTATGACTGCTCACAATATTCCAAGTCCCTGTGCTGAATTAGCACAAACATCATACTCTGCAGCACTGAAATAATGAAACATAAGATTCCTGTCACCACTCTGCCAATGGAGATCATCTATTACCTGCAATAACCAGAATATTCTAGTTCTGTGCACACTATGGGCAGGATGCCCAACCATCCAGGCTAAGCAATTTTGCATATGCAGATACAGAGCCATGTTTATTCTGCCCAAATGAACCAAATGAGACCTCTTAAAACATAATTTTCATAGAGAGTTCATATTAAATGATTCCCACTGGCAAAAATAAACAATCACTGGACATTACTCCTCGTAACTTTGTAAGCTTTGTGTTTTTAAAAATGTACACTCAAGAGGGAGAAGGCAGAACAGTCTTAAGGATTAGGAACTCCTAAATTCCATGCAAAAGGGAGAAGTTAGAAACTGGAACAAGTTGATTTTTAACTAGTTTTCCTCACCGTGACTCTCGTAACATTTTATTTCCCAATAGTGAACTACACTATTTTTGAGTCCAAGTAACATCTATTTCAGCACAAATACCCAAGTAACCATTACTGACATACCTTTCCAGAATCAACCAGTTCTGCTATTTCATCCAAACTTGGGCCACTTGGCATGAAAAACGCCCACCGATAATGGACTCCTTTAAGGAGATGCTGCAAGAAAGATCACAAAATCTATTAAAAAATCATGAGAGCAAACTGAAATGGGAACTAAAATTAATGACAGAATCTCTAAAGAAGTAACAAGGAAAAGAACACGGAAATTATATGCTAGTGTCTGAAAAAAATGGCACCTAAGCATGTGGATTAAATGTACAGACCAGGATGTTGTGTTACCACAATAGGATCAGGGTGAATTTTGTATCCAATTGCACAAGTCAGCTAGTAGAGAAAAACAATTACCTTGTCTCTGTAGCTAGAAACAGCATTATTAGTTACGTAAGAGAGAAATGGTGTTATGTGTTCATGTAGACTCACAAAGGGGATGAAATAAACCCAGCAATGTGACATTTAGAACCTTCCACTTCAGTATCAGTGACTTCATTTTCCACCACCATATCTGCCAAAGTCATCACTGTCCAATGACAGATGGCAGCTCACATGAAAAGCATTTTGGGAAGACCTCACAGGCAGAAGTCAAGAGCATCTCCTCTGAGTAAGTTATTACAGGAGTAAGAGCCATCATCTGCCAAAGAGAGATGATTTTTATATATGGCATAGAATTTTCTTCATCATGGAAACGTGCACTCTGAAAAATAATATTACATTATTTCTTTCCCACCTTTTCATTTTGTCTTTGGGCTTTCTTGTGAAAGTCCTGCTACAGGATTTAAAATCCCATTCAGCTAAGCCTTCGCTCAGCACAGCGAACCATAGCAACTGCTTGAAAAGCATTCATTTGGAGAGCAAGTACACAAGCACGGGGAAGAAAGGGAAAAGTTCTAAAAAGCCCCACTGATCTGGCCACTGGCAGAATGTTTTAAGATCCACTTATGAAAACTAGAAAAATCAGTATCACCATCCAGACACATGAACATGAAAGAGATGAAAGACTTCCTAGCCACCCTCGACCACTCTTATTACTCTCTGGTGCTGGAACAGGATGAAGAGAATCAGTCATGGAACAATGTTTTGAGAGAAAGCCTGACCAGCCTAAAGCAAGTAACAAAATTGCCCTCACTTCAGTGAGGCAGGGATTTGCTGTGTTTACTATGAAACCCTGGCTGTCAGCAGGACTCACTAGGGAGGCCCTATGGAAAAGGCCACAATGGAAAGCACAATAAGAAATCAGACTTCAAAGCTCCCCAAACTACTATGTACACCCAGCAGCACCACCCCAACACATTTCTTTTCAGTGCAAGAAAGAAAGAAAGCATACTTAATGACATATGAGCACAATGCAACAGCTGCCTCTCCATGAGCTCTGTGACTGACATCCAAGCCACAGAAGTAGTCACTCAAGAACTACAAAATATGAAAGTACATAGAATTTTGTCAAATACCTTTAGAGTTTTGGAACCAACAGTGACTCCTGTTTGCAACATGCCATCAGCCACTCCAAGTTTGTCCATATTGATCAGGAAAGGTGTCACTAAGGTAACATATTTTGCTCCTGACCATTTCTTCAAGAGATCTAGTGCCCACTTCTCAGTGGATCCACCAACATTATCTAGGATAAAATCAAACCTGCAGACATATAAACAACAGGTTTAAAATCTTGATATGGGAAAATAACTTCACCGTAATTAAGCTAATTAATAGCAGAAACCAGCTATAGTTCACATTTACACGTCACTGAAATGCAATAAAATAATCAGCCTGCAAGATAGCAGCAAAAAAGTCCCAGAACTTCAGCAAAGTCCCAGCTTAATGTACAACGGGATTTAAATTTACAGCTTATTGCCCATTCACTGTATAGCAGACACAGGCTATTTAAAAAGCACACTTAAACTCCAAAAAGCAAATTTAGATGCACAACTACATTCTGTACTTGCTTCAAGCCTTCTAGAGCTCTATCTCTTCAGCCCTCCCACAGAGACTACTGGAACAGTCTTGAGGTCTAGCACTGAACAGTATGGCATGTACATGTAAAAACTAGTCTGGACTCATGCCCTCAACTAGGAACAGCTCTTGTACATGCTGTACTCACATGAAAGGCAGTTCCAGTGGCTAAAATTACGTAAACAAATTATTCTACTAACACTTATTTCCTCACATCTTTTCTGTGACCCAGTTCTCAGCTTCACTTCTCCAAGTTTTTTTTTTGACCTCCTTATTTATTTAGGGGCCATTTTACCTCTCTTGACAGCTCTTTTCTTCACATCTACCTATTTAACATTGAACCTAACAATGCAAAGGATCTAAAACCTTCCTCCCATGGAAGGGGTATATGCAGCCTCTGGCAAAAAGCCACAGTTTCATTGTTCCTTCTCATTAGCCCAGCATGTGAGCCTGTAAAGGCTGAATAGGGCAACAGGGAGTTATGCACCTGTTCTGTTAAATGCACAACTCATTCTCATTTTCATCTGTAAATTTTCAGCAATCTCCAGATTGCAATAGATACGTATGTACACATACCTCTAATCTAAATAACCTACAAATATGAGGGAAAATATTTTATGCGAATTAAATAGGAAAGTCCTTATCTCTCTGGAATGACAGTTTTCCTGCCTGTCTTCCAAGGGTGTGATTTCACATTTAAAGTTCAGTTAATGTAACAGTTAGCTGCCAATAAGAGAAGATCATGAAAACTAATGCTCCTGGAAAGAGAAGCTGACTTTGGGTTCTGAAGAGTCAGTACAACTGAAAAGGGGAGGGAAATAGGAACATCCCTCTCAGTAGATCTGACTGATCAGTCTAGTTGCATCATTAAACTGCACCCCAGGACACTGCTGTTGATATCTCTTAGAAAGGGTCACTTGCTAAAATGGGTGTTTAGCATTTAAAGTGTTGAACTGCACAAAGGCAAATTTAGCACTGACTGCAAAGTCCATGCTGCCGTATGGACAGTGTCACTACCCTTGCAACTGCCCTCAGGCCTGCTGACAATCACACTACAGTGAAAGGGCACATGGCTTCTTAGCACAGCTACCAGTAAAATTCTCCCACAGACTGAGCAGCTTCTTTCCCCTCCCAGAAAGTTAGCTCCATCTAGCTAAAAAGAGCAGTGTAAATACCACATTCAAATACAAGTCACAGCAGACTACGTTTAAACAGATGGAAAGATTACAAAAGCAAAAAATACTTCTGTTCTAGAGAAAACTCCCAGGCTAGTTTAAACATAGCTGCTGTGACAAGATAAATGTGATTGTTTATCAGAAGCAGCTTCCCAATGTTACAGAAGAGAAATTTATTCCCAGTTTAGTTGCACAGTGGCAAGTCACTGCTTCATGATATAGTTCTTCCCTCTACAAGATCAATTTTATATTTACCAGCCTCACTCAGGATTTCAGAGGCTTACTTTAATTTATTCATGCATTGTATATTCTCCAAGATACTTGGATGGAAGCTACAAAACTGTTCATATCACAGTCATTGAAGAGAAGCACATGGAAGTGAGCTTGTCTCCACAAGCTCAATTTACTGGCTTAGTCTTACAATGAAATCTGTGCTGGGCATACTCACTTGCAAACTGCATTCAAAAAGGTGAATCTGCTTTACAAAATAATGCTTTAGAAATGGGGGGAAAAAATGAGGGAGTTCAGATAGAGTCAAGCAATCAAAAGGCAGAAGGTCTGACTGCCAACTCCTTCATCTCAGTATTAAGCAACACAAACACTCACAAGGGTAATGTTTTAAGCTGCTCTTCCAGATTTCCAGATTTATAATCAACCACAACATCTGCTCCAAGCTTCTTCACCATTGTGCTGGCATCATGAGAGCAAACTGCTGTCACGTGAGCATCCCAGGCCTTCATTAGCTAAAAACAAGTATAAAGAAAAACAAGTCCAAAGATTAAAATTTAACGAAATATTGAGAACAACTTAAAAAGCCAAAGTCTCATTATATTTATATAACAAATGAGCACCTTTAATAGGGAGTGGGGAGACTGTTCCAATACAGGATAATTTGTCACAAATCCCACAGACAAAATAATGGCTAGAATTTGTCAATATTTAAGGTGGTTGTGGAGAAGGAGGAGTTGGTGTGAAGGAAGGAGTGTGGGAGTTTTTTAATGCCACTGAAAGATACCAGGTCACATGACAAATAAGGCTCTCAGTTTGCCATCTGAATCTGCCAGCTAAACATACACCAAGAGATACTGTCCAAGTTGCCAATCCACCAAACTGTCACCAGATGTACCACTAAATAGTATTAAATACATCCTTTAAGTATTTCATGTTACTGCAAATAGGTTAAGTACTAATAAGAAAAAGAAGGAAGTAATCTCTGATTTACCACAGGGTCAATATCAGGTTATCTTCTACTCCAAAAGCTATAGCAAAGTAAAGGATTTTTGCTAATTATTTATCTCTTTCTGCATCTCATTTTTTCATTCACAGTAATACTTTTTACCTTTATTCCAGACTAATTAATGTAGTTTATCCAGGATTGCTCAGTTACAAATTGTAACTAGTCAGTGGCTGGTCAGCCTTTCATACTGAAAGTCACCTGCTTTATTATTAACCAGGCAAATAGCATACCACAAAAAATTCTGCTGTAAACCTCTTTAAAACCACTGTGCTTATGGCCCAGTAACATGGAAAGCAGTGATGCAATCACCCAACTTCTGTATTTTTTTATAATCTTGAAAGAAAGATGTTTCAGCATGAGATGACACTAGTTAGAATCAAAAGCCCCAAATCAACTGAGAGCATGAAAGAGGATGTTCCACAACTAATGAATCAACAAAAGCATGTTGACTTTCCAAAGTTTACAGCTACTGGAACAAAGACAGACAAAAGGGCAGTAGGGCAAAGACAGTGAGGGAAAGTAAATCTAAGCCTCTGCTCTACATCCACCGCACACAAAAAGCCTGGTGGCGTCTCACACCATTTGACCAACTACAGCAGTTGTGGTAGGTGATACGTTCTCCATCAGTTTTTCTACTCATACACCAAGTTCTGTTCAAATTTAGAGGGCAGAGCTGACTGAAAGATAATGAGAACAGGCTACATATTTCAAGTCACACCAGTCAGAGATTTCCTGCACCCCAATTGTGAAATGTGATCTTACACACAACTCCTTTCTTTGAAAGTCCCTGTTTCCTACTTTAAAATAATACAACACAATAAATGGAAAGCAATAAATCTGAAAATACTTTACTTTTGGAAATATCAATCAGCTCGATCAGACAGACTGATCAGTAGCTTGCTACTTCTCTATTCCTTCTCTCAATTCCCTTCTGTTATTTTTTTTTTCATACTGAAACACTTGAAGATTCGTCCTGGGCATGCTGGTTTATATTACCTGTACAGCAAATGTACCAACTCCTCCTGAAGCTCCTAATATTAATACTCTGTAAGAGAAAATTAAAATATATTTAATAGTTCTTTAAATAAACTCTAGAGTAACTATGTATTCTAATGTTTCTTATACATCTCTGACACTGAATTATTTTTAGCAAAAGATTGGTTTTGTCATTCAATGTTATTCAAGAGTGGTTAACTGTTCAGATAGACAAAAATGTGACTTAACACTGCTGATCATGTGTCCTGTGCCAAAAGCATTATCTCAGCACAGCCAAAGAGTTACATGCCTCGTGCACAAGAGCGGCACGTGCCTCACATGTGCTTTCCACTAAATGCAGGCAGTGGAGCTGTCAGGTAGTAGCATTTATATCCCTCAAAACCCCTGTACCTGTCCTCACTTTCCCAAACATAATTGTTTAGTTTGGGACAAAATCAATTAAGAGTCCTTTCTGTCTCCCAGACTCCACTGTCATATCTCCTAAAGAAAAAAAATCACAAAAATCAGTCTTATCTAAGAGAAAAAGTAGTTTAGTGTCACATTATTTAAGGAGACTGTGAACTGCAGAACATATGGAACATAATTTTCCCATATTGCATAATGTTTATCTAAAAGACAAAAATACGATGAAGTACTCTCACCACTAACAAGTTTAATTTCTATTAAATTAAGATAGGTGTCTTTTTCTTTAGAAAAAAAGCAGTAGAATTTTTCTAGTTCTTTCCAGTACATCTCAACAAGACCCTGTAAATACCAGATTGTGGAAACTGGCACACAAGCAAGAAAATGAAGGAGCAGATTACCAAATTATTAGCAATTGAGAGTTCATTTTAACTGATCAGCCTAAATTTCAAAAAAATGGATACAAATTTACTTGTGTGAGGACCTTACTGCTAGAAGCCTAATCACTGTTCAAAAATTTCATCCAGATATTTTATTAAATAACTAAACATCAGAAAGTGAATTAGTAAGAAAACCTTGCAGCTCAAGTTGCAGACAGTGCTTGGACTTTGGATCTATTTGCTAATTCGAGGACAAAAGGAAGATCCAAGATGAAGTCCTGTCATAGGATTCGGGAACATCATGTTTCTCAGAGCTTCTGTTTGCCAGAAAAATCTCAGAATCTTCAGAAGCTGGTGACATTCCTGTTTTAAATCTCACAGTGAAGGATGTTGAAGGAAATTGCTTTTTACAGTACAAAACTGTACTATACAATCTGGAGTCTCAGTTTACAAAAGTTCTTTGAAGTAGCTTAAGAGACTTGGCTTTGGTCACACTATCCATTTTAAAATGCTTCTTCCTTTGTAACTGATCAGATTCTGTTCCCTCCCATTTCACTGATCCAAGCTGCAAAATTCAGATTAAGAATATGAAACCACAAAGCCTGCAGCTTTTAAATCTGCCAAAATGTACTTATCCTCAGAACCAGGCTTCTAACGACAGATGCCCGGAGCAACACGCATATTTTGACTTCAGTATACTTGAAAAGGCTCCAGGATACTACACTCAAGATATTGGGTTAAGCCCATCTTTACCCTTAAAAAGGACAGTTAAAATGAAATCCTTTCAAAAAAACCTTTTCAAACCGCCTTTACAATTTTACTCCTTAGTTAAAGGGCATTTCTTCTACTACATATTTGGGGGAAAGCCATCATCTTAAAATGTACAATTTGCTCAAAGGATTTAGGTAACATTTTCAGTTTGGGGAGCAGCTTGGCTAGAACTTTTTTTTATTCTCCCCTTCAATAAAAGCCCTCAGGATTCTTCAGGTAGAAATACTTCCCAGATTGAGTTTGTTCCTATGTTACATGGGCTATTTTCTACCACATCTTCCAATTATTAAAACTCTCTCCACACATTATGACTTCAAGAAAGCTCTTCATTTCTGAGACAAACTACATCTGCACAGGAGATCCATGTGCAGCAGCTCAACAGATCAGCATTTTTACAGCACTGACAACAGCAAGACACACAAGTAAGTGGGGGAGTGTTTGAAGGTGCAGGACCTGTTAGGACAGTACTGAAGGACCACAGATGGTGGCAAGGGCCAAAGCAGGAACAGTTTTGTTTGCACTGCCTCGGGAAAACACAGCCAGGAGAAAACATATCATAGAAACTACTTGTTTTCACTGCAAGGGTGAGCTCAGGAGTAAACTATAATATATAAGTATGTGCACTAGGGAACAAACTAACCAATCTTCTGACCTGGACAGAGATCCAAGAGAACCAATTCTTTCAAAAGAACAAAATGAACATTTGTACCCCAGGCTTTCCTCCCTTCTGACAAAGGCACAACATTCACCAAGCCCCCATGGGGTTCCAGCAGTTCAAATGATCATAGGGAGCAGATCTCTCCAGACAAGCATACCACGAGATTTGAAAGTTTAGCCCATCTCCCTGGGCCCTGCTTGAAACTATGGTGTGGTCAGAAATGAGCATCAGACTGGCAGGACCTGTTTCAGCTGTGTGTGCCCCCCACCAGAACACACTGAGGGTGGGGAGTGAGTGTACAGATCAAGGATTTTCCCTGGATTATAAACAATTAACAATTTTCAGTGACTGAGTTACATGTAAGATAAAAATTGAATAAATGCATCAGTTTTATATAGTTTTAAAATTAATATATTTATTGATGAAATATATCAACTTCATTTAGATATAATTTTATATTTCATTTGATTATGCCAACAAAATGTCCCCAAGAAATTTATTTCTGGATCAAGCAGTGTTTACCCTATCAGGAAGTTTTACAACCTACACTCAATTTGTACTTCTCAACAGATAAAATGATGAAATAACACACAGACCTTGAAAAAAAAATTTTCTTGGGGTATTATACCATTCAAATTTTCACTGTAACCATATAAACCAGGAGTGTACATTTGGTAGCTTACATTAACAGAATCCAGCATCTCTGCCCAGCATACATGAAAGTCCAAGATATTGCCTCTGTATTTACATAAAGACTTTTACTTAATAGCAATGTAAGCACTTTGAAGAACTTCTCAAACTGTCAGGTTTGTTTTTATTCTGCATTTTGTGAATACAGAAAGCAAGATATTTAACAGCTAGTGTTGAACGAGCATATCCCCTTTCTACTGAGACAGGTCAGTGGCACATATGAGAAGCTGTCCAAGTATCTACAGAGAACAGAGTAATTTTGAACATTTAGGATAGTAAGAACATTCACTTTCAGCTTGTAAAAGAATACTGACATTAATTACAGTGGTATAGAATAAAAGCTATGGAAAAACGACTGGAATTGCAGTGAAGCAGGAGGGTTCACCAACAATGAGAGCACACTTCTGGTAACTTGTAAAAACATAACCTGTGAAAGTATGTGCAGATGGAGCAGATAATCTGTCAGATCAGTGTACAGCCAGACACCGGACTAACAGCAAGTATTTCTGGTTAGCCCACACTAACGCCTTAAAAGAGGCAAAGAGAACAATACACATCAATAGAAAAATCTCACTGCTTTTAAGATGTCTTAACACTGCAATAATAAAGCACCAGTGAAGTAGCTTTCATCAAGGAATACAACTGCTCTGTCAAAATAAGACACATTTTTGTGTGCATAGACACCCTTCTACATAGCTATTTACACACAACTACAGGAGACAAAAAGACCGACATAAAATCATATATGTAGGTAACTTCTTACCAAATATATGATCTAAAGAAATCAGGAAACATTGTATAAATTCTTGTATTTTTAAATTACTGACTTGATAGTTCATGGAATATAATTTTGCACAGCCCCTTCAATGCATTTTAAGTACTTTCCTACAAGTAATTTTTCAGGGGAAAAAAGGTACCATCACATAAGTCATTTGCTGCTGGTTTTACAGTTCAAAATTTATAGATAGGAAATACAATATTTTTATGTACATAAAAATGGGGTTTTTGCTGACAGAGCAATTAAAAATTTATTTGGAACATAAAAGTAAATATTAAATGTAAAGACACATTACAAATGCAGTTTGAATTTTACCATTAACAATCTAAACACTTACCTGAAGTTTGGAAAGACACTTTAAACAAGGCTAGCCTATTAGTGTATCTTTAGGTTACTTCTATTTGCATGTGAAAGTTAAGATAATAAAACATCTAAATACTGAAAAATAAAAAGTAAGCTGATCTTATCTAGAATTTTATTACTAGATGGAAGTTAATTTCAATGATGTCTCTTTGAAACTCCTTTAAATTTTGCAATTTCGTTTTCTCAAAACATTGTTTATCTTTAGAAAAAACAATTACTCAATATTTTCATGATGAAGTTCACTGTGACAGATGAACAACCACTCACTCGATTGTCTTCTAAAGATGTAGGTGAAGAATTTCCATAGACCTAGTGTCCTTTGCAGTGTTCCATTACAAAGTATCAGCCAAGATAAGAAAAGGTCAGGCATCCAGACTCCTACTGCCCAATAATTACTTTATGACCTAAATCTGTGATGCAGCATGGTAACTTTAACTACTATTTTTCAACTCCTGCAGTTTTACTTTTGTCCTTATTTCCATTCTGAAGATCTAGCTATCTATTTACTCAAACATCCAAAGGTCAACATAACTGAAAATTTCAATTATCAGGAGAAAAATGGTATTTGCTCCAATCTTTCGGTGCATTTTTATTCATCTGCCATTGTCAGATTAACAGACTGATAAACAAAGTCAATCTTTCTGTTTGATTGGCTGCTTGTCTTGCACGTTCTCCTTTTGTTGTCTGCATTCCTGACCTCATCAAAGTTCTGGCCTGAAGGTCAAGTAAGAGTCCATCACCTGCTCATTTTTCTCTAAAAAGCTGGAAAACCAGTCTGTTCCAAATGGCCCACACATGCAGGAAGTGAGTGAACCACACCTCTGTCCTTGAGAGGGCTTTTTGTGAGTTGCCAGTATTACTGAGAGGATATTACATTCGGCTAGCTGTCCTAACAGGCAGAAAGGCAAAGTCCCTATAAATTCCCAGAGATAACATCCTTAAATTCTCTATATAGCCCATACATTAGATATACATTGGATTATGACAGAATCATAAAATGGCCCGGGTTGGACGGGACCTCAAAGATCATCTAGTTCTAAATTCCCTGCTGTGGACAGGGACACTTTTCACTAGACCAGGTTGCCCAGAGCTCCACCCAGCCTGGCCTTAAACACTTCCACTTGTGGATGTGTCAGCATCCACAACTTCTCTGGGCATTTTTTACCTCTATATAGGGACCTCATCTGAGCCTTCCTCTAAAGAAGCCTCTCTCGGCAGCTGTGTAGACAGAATCCATCATCCTTGGGCAGCTGATCTTTACGAATGTCATGGTATAAGTCTTTATCACTGCTGGATATGTCTTAGAAGCAGCTCATCAATACAAAAATGAAAAACTTCAGTTTTAGCACCAGAACTATTTACTTACCTTTTCCCACTACAATTACTTTGGTTCAGTCCTCCCACTTGGTTAAGTGCAGACCACGCAGTGAGACCAACATATGGTAAGGCAGCAGCTTCTGTGTGACTGAGACACTTTGGCTTAAAAGACACCTGAAATAAAATCATATCTAAGTCACACAGCAGCTCCTATGTGACACTGAAATATTTAAGCACGCTTTACTGAATTGCAGATCATGTATTGCCCATTTTCAGCCATCGTCAAAACTAGTTGGAGTACAAATCAATCCAAGCACTAAGAAATAAAGTTACTTAGACACTGAAGAAGAAAAATGCCAGTTTTTACAACTTTGGGGTTTTGTCTGTTAGCCACAGTTTTGAAAGTTTACCTCGTTTCCACTAGCTACCACGAATTCTGACAGAGTGCCCTGTTTCCATGGGGGAATTGCTGCCCACACCTAAAACCAAACAGAAAACAACTATCAGTTTTTGTAACTCTGCACACAATTGTATGTAAACAGAAATTTCCTTCATTAAAGAAATCCTTTTTCTAATTTACAGAATGTCTTCATTGTTTATCAGAAACCAGCTTTAGCTTGCTTTACACAAAAAAAATCACAAAACTGACAAATGAAGGACTGGAGGGCTATGTAAATAAATTGTACCATTGCACTGTGTATAAGACATAATTTTTCAATCCCCCCCCCAAACTACTCTCATGCCAGGAAAGCCCAGATTAGAGGGGCGAGGATGGCACAGAATCAGGATTTGCTATACTAAAACTGGTGAAATGTGAAAGCAACTGATGAAGGTGAAAGCAAACAGTATCAGTATTTGTGTGGGCACCCATGAAGTGCTTCTTGGGTTACACCAAAGTTCGTATTCTAAGTTACTCAAGAAAAATAAAAATTAATCCCTTCTTGTTAGAATTCTATCTTCAATTAAAAACAAAGTGGCATTTTGAGTGTGCACTTAGAAACAAATTCCACTCTTGCTACCACTGAAATGGACCAAAAACTAAAACACAGAGGGGAAACTAAGTTGCAGAAGCAACTGTCTGAAAGACCATGTTTTTCAGAGAAAAAACCAAGGGAAGAAAGTATTCTAGGAATTTACTGCCAGGTAGGTCTTATTAAGAGTGCAACAGCATTAAAAAAATAATTAAGAGGAAAATGAAAGCTGAACATCTCATAGTCTATTTTAACTACACATTTGGGGAAAAAAAATAAAAAAAGAGATTGGTGGTATCACCTCATCTCCAGGTTTGAAATAAGACACGCCCAGTCCACATTCCATAACAACACCAGAGACATCTCGACCAAGTGTTAGTGGAAATTCAGTCTCGCCAGTTTTCAGTTTCAGGGGATCCCGCTTCATATTTAATGCAGTTGCACCATAACCACCTGCAAAACATGGAATCAACCACAACACACCACACTGAGTGTTCATTTATTAATTGCACAATTGCAATTAGAAATCATTGTCTATATGTAACATGCCTCATTTCTGGTACAACTGAAGCATGCAAAAAATCTGCAATATTTTATACTTTTACAGGGTTTACAAATAAAGGCAAATGTAAAAAATATTAAGGCGTATCTCCTAAAATGTGTAACCTGGATTTCTATTCAGTAAGCAACAGACAAATGCTGTGAAGTCTCAGAATTACCCATCTAACAACTGTATTCAGCCTAAAAATAGCCTGCATTTGAGCATGTA
>QWTY01008375.1:32349-43577 GCA_008033365.1 Pseudorectes ferrugineus
GCCGCGGGATCGCGCTCGGGATAAGGATCGGGATCGGGCCGGGCCGGGTCGCTCCCGCCCGTCTCAGCGCTCAGCCCCGGCGGCACCCGCAGCCAATGGGCGGCCGCCTTCTTGGCCGCTCTGCCAATGGTGCCGCGGGGTGTTGCGGCAAGATGGCGGCGCGCGGCCGCCGTGCCGCGGGAAGGGTCGGGGTCGCTCGGCGGGCGTGAGGAGGCGGCGGTGGGAAGGGGGAGCCATGCTGCGCGCCTCTCTCCGACAGGTGAGTGGGGCCTGCGCGCCTGCTGGGGGTGATGAGGAGCGGGGTTGGGGTGCCGAGGAGCGGGGCCGGTTCGCAAGGTGACTGGGGTCCCCTCGCGTCCCCCCTCCCCGGGGAGGCCCGGGAGAGCGCTTCCCGTGCTCTCCTTCCCTCAGCGGGGATCGCGCCTTCTCCCCGTACCGCCCCGGCGCGGCCTCTGGCATCCGGCTGCCCTGAAAGACGGGCTGTGCTCTCAGGTGTCGGCGGCGTTGAAGGAAGGACGAGTCACTCCCACGGAGCTCTGCCAGCGGTGCCTGGCCCTCATCAAAAGCACCAAGTTTCTGAATGCCTACATTACCGTACCGGAAGAGAGCGCTTTGAAGCAGGCTGAAGAATCAGAGGAAAGATATAAAAGAGGTATGTTGGTTTGTAAGTAATGTCAGTCCTTAAAACGCTGCTGTGGAGGAGCTGTCTGTGTTAGACGACGCACCTTTGCCTTTTAAAGGAGGTGTCTTGGCTTGTTTGACTGTTGGGGGATGAGGCTCACGCTTGAGGTTTCCGTGGGTGCTCGTGGGTGTACACTTGGCACTCAGGAGAGTATTTAGTCCAAAAATCAGAGGCAAAACCTGGACCAAACAAAGCACTGCAGGTTAAATAGGCTTTGTGCCTCTTGGACAGCGCTGCTACTTGGTACCTGCTGCTTCTTTCCCTCAGCAGTTCATTTGGAATGTGTAGCCAACAGGTACCATGAACAGGCAGATGCAGTGGTCATTCACAGGCCTCCTGACTGGGATAGGCAAACAGCTGGCACAACCTGTCGAGTTATTAATTAAGAAAGCAAGTTAAAATAAAGCAGTTTTGTTAATTGCAGTTATTAATTGGAGAACAGAACAGCTTTCAGTCCTGTTATCTGCAGCATTTTAGAAGCTGGCCATCTTAATTTTCCTTTGTGTTTCAAGAAAGGCAGGAAAGGTAAATTTTCACTTAATAGAGTACATCTTTTTCTTCCTGGGTGACACTTGCTGTCCTCTGGTAGCTTAATAAAATTGTCAGCCAGGTTGTTTTGCTTCCTGATGTAGGCCTTTTAGTTTTTGGTTTGGGTTTTTTTTGTGGGGTTGTTGGTTGGTTCAGTTTTTTTGGATGATGGATAATCAATCACTTAGGAAATATTTTCTCTGCTTCAGTAATTTTTCAGGACAAATTTACTGTGTATGTCAGGTAGGCAGATTTTATGGCTCCCAGCCTAGTGATGGGGTGGATTTAGCAGCACCTATGGCTGAAATAAGCACTGTGTGGTCACACTGGAAGAGGTATGCACTCCTTTGGGATAGCCAGCCTGGATGAAAGCAGCTGTCTGTCTGGAGGGCTTAGAGCTCTGCTCTGTGAGGCCAGGTCTGGTTTGGGCAGAGTGCTCAATGCTTGAGTTGGAATGGAAGATGGTTCTGGAAAATGGAACAGACAACCATCAAATGCCAAGTGGAGAGCAATCTTGCTTGCAAAAACCACCCAAAGGGATGTGTAAAATAAGCGGTAATTGATGAGAACACTATATATATACAGTGCACATTTTGCTTTAATGTCTGTTGTTTTACCATCATTCCTAACGCAGGTCAGCCACTGGGCATTCTAGATGGAATTCCTGTTGCAGTAAAAGACAACTTTAATACAGCCGGCATTGAGACAACATGTGCATCAAATATGCTAAAAGGTACAGTAAAGCTTTTAAAGTAAAATCAGATCTTTTGCTCTTTAGAGGGTTTATGGAGTGGAGTCTTCCAGAAATCCAAGTATTTTCAAAAAATGAGCTGGAGTCATTTGAGGAAATACATTTATCCAATTTCACTAGCCAAGTTCATCAGGTATTACAGATGGATCTTTTTCTTCTTCTAAGACATTATCTCTTTATTTATATTTGCATGCATTTAACAACAGTTATAATAAAAACCTATATGCTACAATAAAATGGTTCCAAAATTCGTGTTTACCTTCACATTGCCTTTAGGTCTAGAGGAGAGCAGTCAGTACTGTTCTGCCTAGTGAAATCCAAAGACAGTCCTTTTTTGTTGTTGTTCTGTTTGTAATTGTTGACTTAAATAGTTTTTTCATATGGCTGTAGAAGGAGTAGACATTAACAATCTCAATATACAAACACGTTCTATAATGCTTTTAAGACATTTTTTTTAAAATTTCCTAAACTCATTGTTTCTGTTAACATGCCATGAACGTTTTCAAGGCATTACAATATTTTTATAGTAAAAGCAAAAGTAGGAAACATTTCTTATGTCTGTTTTATTCTGAACAAAATAAAACCTTATATTAATCCTTGTGGAACATAGCAGAAATAAATTAGCAGACCCCTAATCTGATCATGATTTTTTTAATAGCAGAAGAAACAAAGTACGACTTCGCTGTTGTAAAAATTGTTATATTACCTGAGATGCTTTTCCTTAAAGCACGTTCTCAGACCTGTTGTGATTGATTGCAATGAGTGTTAGGAGTGATGTCCTTGTTCCTGATGAAAGTGGGAGTGGAGAAGCCCCTGTCATCATTCACGAAGTGAACTGGTTACTACCTGAGGTCTCATGTCACTGTCATAGTTCTCATCCTAGGTTATGTAAGGTCTAAGGGGTAATGACAACTTCAAAATGTTCAGAGTAGGTACTTGTAAAAATAATTTGTATCTCACCAGTTGCTCTTATTTGTTCTGATTGTTTTCAGGTTATATTTCTCCTTACAATGCTACAGTAGTTCAGAAATTACTGGATCAGGGAGCTGTGCTTTTAGGTAAAACAAACCTAGATGAATTTGCAATGGGGTGAGTGATGTTTATTATTTTTAATGTGTGATTGTACATAAAACAGCATACACACCATCTGTTCCAATCTACCTGTAATCCTTAACTCGTGTTTCTGTGAGGCAAGACAATAATGAATACTTAGTGGAAGGGTACGCAGAGCTGCATGAACTTCTCCCTGAGCATTTACAGTGTTGTGTAAATGATACAGACACTGGGTTTTGTGAACATTGTGTTCGAATATGGCTGTGCTTGAGATGTAGGAGGCCGTCCAGCCTTTGCAGAAGGCCAAGGACAAGTGGCCTTCTTCTAGATTAAGTGTGTTAGTAGAATTGGTTACAATACAGTTAATTGCTGCCTTTTTCTCTCCTTACTGATGGCTTTTTGCCCTTAGGTAATTATTATCATGCCCCCGCTGGCAGTCACTTCCTCTTCGAGTTGGCCACTGGGGTAATTTGTATGAGTACTCCCTGACTTGCTGCACACAGGCTAATCCAGAGCAATGCTTTTAAGTTGCCTAAGCTGCTGTTGATGACTTTTTGTCAGGAGCACATTGAAAAATGCTCCTACAAATTGATTCTTCTGCAAATCAATGAAGGCAGCCAAGCTGTAGTGGAGAACAGCATTGGGCTGTTAGGGATGGGAATCACTGCTAGGTCTGGAAGGGAATCTCTGGGACTTTAGTTACCTGTGAAAAACAGTGAGTGCTGTATTTTGGTTATATTTTACTTAAACCAAAGTCCAAGGTTTGATTGGAAATTCACATGGATGGGATGGAAATACTTTGACTGTATTGTTTTGAATAATGTAGTGTAAAAAAGCTATTCTTTATAGAAAGAGCAGGCAAAAGCTTGGGAAAAACCTGATTATGTGGTATTACAACAGGTTCATTAAAGTACAGGATTTTCCTAAAATGGCTTATCCCAATACTGGCTTCTCATTTCTGGTCTGTGTGTTTGCATGATCTCTCGATCAGGGAGCGGATCCAGCTCTAAAGTGATGATGTCTCAATAAGGTTGGTTTTCAATTGCTGTCAGCTGCCTGTTCTGTCTGATGATTTAGCTGATAATGCTGGCACCTTGCAGTCAGGGGGAGCATGGGGTAGAGGGCCTGAGGAAGGAGGAAAGTACCCCCTGCTCCTGCTTCTGGTGGCAGCTCACACTTAGGTGACACAAGCTGACTGAAACCAGTTTCTGAGAAGCCAGTCTGACATTCGGAACCAGTGAACCGTGGCCTCTGCAGAGGGCTACAGGGTGAATAATAGTGTCTCGTTTCAGAGAAGTGCTTGTTCCTGGTATTGTGGAGCTTCTTCTCAAATCTCTAGCAGCATGTTTTTCCTCACGACTGTGATCTTACATCAAATGCAGGGCTGGAGAAACAGAATACCTTTGTTTTCGAAAGAGATGTGCTCCTTTACTTTTACATAGCTTAAATCAGTTTTATGTCTTTGTGACTGTGTTTGTTTCAGTGTCATTAGCAGAAGTTAGAAAGAGGTACCAGTTCAGGTTCTGTGTCAGAAACTGATGAAGAGCTATAAATTTTACAGTTGTATGTAATGTTGTAGAAGTTGACTGCATAAGGATTTACATACACCAGTCTTCTTCTGTTGAAATTGAATTTGCAAGGATGATGAGGAATTGGATTAAAAAATTAAATTGGTGAATACTGTATGTTATTTGTCACTTCTGTCTGTATTTGTCCTGTCTGACTATCTTAGATCTGGGAGTACAGATGGAGTATTTGGACCAGTCAGAAATCCCTGGAGTTACTCAAAACAGTACAAGGAAAAGTCTGTCCCAAAATCCCATTGTGAAGACGAAGAGTCTAACTGGGTAATAACAGGAGGGAGCTCAGGAGGCAGCGCGGCTGCTGTGTCGTCTTTCACATGTTTTGCGTAAGAGGCTTTTAAAATTGTCTTTCCCCAAATGTCTCAAAATATGTTGGAATGTTTTAATTTTATAATTTTCTCATAAGCTAGTATGAAATAGGAGGGTTATTGGCATGCAAGAATTTATTTCAGCATCCCTAGGTTATTCATGGCATATCATGAAGCCAGAATTAATCCATGCAGGCAAATTTAGATTTACTCATTTCAAGCATTATCCAGTGGTATGACCACTTTGCACTGCGTGAAATAAAATTATGATGGCAATAAAGGAGTGACAGTTTTATTCTTATTCCCACATAATCTCTTAAAAAGTCTTACAGAGTTTGTGACACATCCTCTTCCTCACTACGTGCATTACACAAATACACACTGAAAATGTAATTCAGCAAATTAAGAGATCCCTTAATTTGTAACAGTATAATCAACTTTCCTCCCCTCCTTTGTTTTCATAGCATAGTTATGTAATAGTACATGAGATTTGGGACCTAAAAGCTTTCAAATCCCTGATTTAACAAAAGAGTACAGAGTAGTTACTACATTGATACTTATAAACTTCCCTGGTTTTAAGTTAGAAGACAGTTTTAGCGTTGGGGGTTTTTTAGGCAAGTGTTGTTTATGGTTGTTTGGAGTTTTTTTCCTTAAGGAATTTAAACAAGCTGGATTTTTTTTTTAATAGTAATTATTAACTGTATGGAATAGCAACACACTATTTAGTGAATCAGTTGTCTATACGATCTTCCCCATCTGACTGTTAAAAGAAAACTGATCACGAACCTTTACACCTTGCATTTAATGCAATATTTAGAGCTACATGTTGGAGCATGTTTTATAGAAGATTATTTCAATTATGCTCTTAATTGGAAGGTGTTTAAAAATGCTCTGTAGTTACTTTATCCTTGTTTACCCATAGACTACATTACAGGCATCTGTTTTGTTGTTAAAATATTCTTGCTAATGTTGATTACAGCTTTTTAAATTACTTTTAAAAATTATGTATCTCTTCATCTCCTTACCCTTTACTGGGATATAACCTACTCAACATTTTAATACTATTGAAATTGAACTCTGTGCAGCCATTCCCAAGGCCTGCTGGTCCTTATCCTGAGCCAGAATGGGCTGATCCTGAGAGGATCTGGCACCTTTCCTTATGTTGCTGGGCTCCCATTTTGCACTGGTCAGCATGTTGTCAGATCAGGGAGGTTTTTTGTCCAGCTATTTTATTGCCTATAACCTATTGTATATCCACCCTATTAGTGTCTTTCAAGCACCAGAAATGCTGCCAGTCTTTGTATTTTCAGTTTGGATTTGGATGTCCAAAAATGCTATAAAATTGAGGATGTTTTATATCAACACAAAAGCTTTGAAAAAAATTCCACTTCAGGAAAGTCAGTTGAATTGGTTCAGCCATCTCAGAAACAAATGCCTATGGGAAAAGTCATATACTCACTTCAAAAAAAATTATACCTATTTCAAAGTTTAAATTGGTTTTGGCAAAGATTTGAATGAAAACTGCTTTATGTTTTCAGTGCTGCTTGATTTAAATTTATTAAAAACAGGAGAACAGCATGTTTCATTTCAATACAATTCTTGAAATAAAAATTTCAATTTAGAAAGAACAAGGTTTCACCTGTGAATAAAAAAAGGAAGTCAACTTCACAATAATAATAATAGTAATAATAATAGTAACAATAAAAATACTGTGTTTTAATTGTACCTAAGCTACTGTAAACTGGAAAATACTGTGTTTTAATTGTACCTAATTGTACTGTAAACTGGGCGTTCTGATCAATCTTTGTAGATTTGGAAACAGGAAAAATGTCTTTCCAAAGTATGCCCTCTTGTTAGGGGCAAGAAGTATCGCTCTTCATTTTTATACTGGAAAATGCCAATTCATGGTGCATTGGCTACCCAATAAATAAGATGTCAGTGTTGGAAATTGTACCCTAAATCACATGAGATGTATCATTTGGAGTCCACAGTATTGGAACAGACCAACAGAGAAGGCAGAAGAAAATATTTGGGGCCGTTTTCAGATGGTCTGAATTCTACCTGTCTGCCTCTGCTTTGTGAAGACAACTGGACTGTCCTAATGGCTAATTCAGAGACTCTTAAGAAAAATCAGAGAACTGATAAAAAACAGACATAGAGAGCAGACTGGAATTTAGGCTGTGTGATTATGACTTCTGGTCTGGAAGAATTCACAAGAGTTTTAAATCCATGCATCTTAAAGCCACACATTCTTATGATTTGGAAATGTTCTGAATTATCTTACTAATGATGATCCTTTTGAAACCATAGAGCCTTAGGGTCAGACACAGGAGGATCTACCCGAAACCCTGCTGCTCACTGTGGTGTTGTAGGTTTAAAGCCAACATATGGACTGATCTCTCGCCATGGTCTCATTCCTCTAGTGAACTCCATGGATGTGCCAGGAATCCTAACCAGATGTGTGGATGATGCAGCAGTTTTGTTAGGTATTCCTATGTCATACATCTTTGTTTACAACATTTCCTCAAAACAAACTGAATTCTGACTAACTAATGTACGTTTTCCTGGTCTTCACATGTCGTGCCATATTTCAGGTTCACTTGCTGGCCATGATCCTAAGGACTCTACCACAGTTCAGGATGACTTTAGGCCGTTTGAAGTACCTAATTTGACTGATGTCAGCAAGCTTTCAATAGGAATTCCAAAGGTAACGTTTAAATTCTGTTAACAGTTGTTTGTGGACAGGAAGAACAAATAAAAGACACCTGACAAAAAAATACTTGTGTCTTGCCTACCACCTCCCAGTCCCCTGTGATTTGAAACAGTGAAGGCAGTACAAGCAGCTCCTAGAAAAGAGCAGTACGTGTGTGCTCTGTTGCCTGTTCAGGCAGTTTGGAGTACACATACACTAATGCATCATCTAAAACATTTTCTCATCATAGTGGGAAGCACTGTCAGGAACTTCAGGGGAAATGGGGAACTTCAGTTCTTGGTTCTGTGTGTTGCTCTTTCATTAGTCACCTCTGTAACCTCAAACAAGTTGCTTTTGGTGCCTTCCCATGCAGTGAGCTTGGTATTTGTTTGTGCAGAGCTTTGAGATACTTGCCTAAATGGCACTGTGTTAATACAGAGTAGAATTTTAAAGGCAATTGAATGGCACAAGGAGCTGTGATTTGCAGAGTTCTAATAAGAACTGAAAGACATCTGTAATTTGGCATCTGGTGTATGCAATTCAATCATGTTTGTAACTATAAGAGTACTTGAAATTTAGGAACAAAGTTTGGGACTACAGCCTAGTTTTAATTTAATAAAGGCTCTGCCTTCAAAGAGACAATGTGAATAACATTTATTGGTTGGATTCTCAGTATTGGAACCTAAGCTAGAACAGGCATACCAAAAGATTTAATTTAATAAGCAGAGATGTCCACTGACCAATTATTCACAATTTGTGAAATGCAAAAATTACATGCCTAGAAAATTGATCAGCTGCATACTGTTTAAATTTTGATAAATCTAAACTGGTGATACTGGTTAATTATTCCTATCCTTTGGACAGTTTTTTCTACTGCTATAGGTTATTCTAAACAGATACATGCATACATTGAACATGGGTCATAGCTACTCAGACAGTATTATGGCCCTGATACTATGGGTTAGAACTAAAGCAACTATCTTCAAAAATAGGGAATTTTAATAGAATATCTGGAATTTGGCTGTGAAAGAGGAATGTAGCTAATCTAAGTCTTCTCCCAACCCCTTGATTGTAGTTCTTCTTTGGTGGGTGGTTTTATTTGTTTCACCGAGGTGCACCAGTTGCCACTGATATGCTGTGGCCATTTCTTTTTATATTTCCTGCTCTCAGCAGCCCTAGTTTTAGGATTTAGACCTAAAGAATTTCTACCCATGACTGCAGAGCAGTGCAGTACAGTCTTGATAGATAAATAAGGGGATAACTGGGCAATTACTCCTTCAGAAGAAACTGCTGAAATTCCATGATCTGTGATACATACGTTGATCCTACTGAGATGAACATAATAGTCTTAAGAAGACTGAATCCTGTTAATTTAATACTCCTTGATTGTATAGGATTTAGTAGATGCAAAAAGCTTTAATAAGTACTTTAAATCATATCGTGGTGAGCTAATGGTTTCAGTGTATTTTTAACAAGGAGTATTTGTGTTTTGGTTGCTAATAGAAGTAAACCAGTGTGTAAAATAACTCCTCTTCTTGTTTTTCCTCTAAGGAATATCATGCACCAGGGCTGTCCAGTGAAATACTGGCTCTCTGGTCAAAGGCTGCTGACCTCTTCAAGAATGCAGGTGCTAAAGTGGTTGAAGTCAGCCTACCACACACTCAGTACTCAATTGTCTGCTATCATGTGCTGTGCACAGCAGAAGTGGCATCAAATATGGCCAGGTTTGATGGACTGGAATATGGTAAGGCCTTTGAAAAAACTTTTTTTCTCAGTGGAAACACTGCTGGATGCCATGTAAAAGTGTTAGTTTTTATAGATGTTTTGTTTATGGTTGGATGCTTGATGCTATTTCTCCAAGGTGGAATGTAACAAAAAACCTTGTGCAGATAAAAATGTGTAAATAAATACATATTTTAATATATTTCACTACTAGGCATATCAGTGTCAGGGCTCAAAATCTAGTTTAGTATTTCCATAATAAAACAGGAATATGTTTTGTTGTTTTTCCACAATAGGAGCATGTCAGACTGCAGCAAACAGTGACCTATTGTATTATTATGTATAACCTTACCTGATGTTATTAAATCTTAAGGATTACAAGAAGTATTAATACCCAAAATGCCTTTTCTTTTTAGGACACCGTTCTGACAAGAAGGAGTCCACAGAAAGTATGTATGCTGCAACACGGCGAGAAGGCTTCAATGAGGTTGTAAGAGGAAGGATTCTGTCAGGAAACTACTTCTTGTTGAAAGAGTAAGCAGAACATCTTGAAATTCAGCTTTGCCAGGTTAATAAATTTTAGAGGAAATGGTGATTAATTGTTCATCATGACATGAAAAAGAAATTGCCCTTACACTAGTAACTGTTTGTATTTTTTTTATTGCTTTAGCTCTATAATACCTAGTGAACTGTTAATAATGAACGAAAATGTTTTCCCTGAGTCTTACCAGTGAGCCTCCTAAATTAAATAAGTAAAACAACTTAGTGATATTTTTTTCCCCTACCAGAGCATTATTGGCATCCATTAGTTAAATTAGGCAGAAATCTACCCTATGGTATGATGTTGAAATCATACTGAAGTCATTGCTGTCCTAGCGTTAGAAGGTCTGTAGCTGTTAATTTCATTAAAACTGCATAGAAAAACTGCTGGTACATTGTAGCGAGGTCTTCTAGAGAAAGCCAGAGACAGAGCAATTAAATTAACTGCAGCTCTCTGCCTCCGTGTACAGGGAAAGAGAAGCATTGGCAGAAGTACTGAACTGATGTCTTTACAGAAGTCAGGGTTTTATCCAGCTCACGTAGAGAGGCTGGTGCGTGGATCAATTTTACGTTTTTAGTTTTCAATCCTTATCCAGCAGTCCTAATTTATGTTAGTAAAAGTGCTATTTTTCTCTGTCTGAATTTGTTCAGATAGTAACAAAAATATTAGGCGTGTAATCAGTCTCTGTAGTGCACTTGCTTTGAAAGAGCTCTGTCAGAAAGAGTATTCATCAGATGTGACTTCTAATTGCTCTCAGAGACAGGAATGTTGTCAGTCAGTCTGTAACAACCAGCTTTTATGGAATGCCGATATTCCTGCCAAGTGTGCTCCCTCTGCTTACAACTGTCCAGATCAGCTTTCCTAAGGCTGCTTTAAAATTCACATAGTTAACTCTTCTGTGAAGGAATACACAATTGGCTTCCACCGAGATCGAACAGGGGAGTTGTGTTCCTGTTCTACAGTAAATTACTTTTGAAGAACATAGTGCAGGGTTCAGAAAGCATTTGTAGAATAAGTAGTACGGAAAACCCATCTGTGTCTCCTCCAAATGATGCCTTTTACAGCTTATTTTTATCTTGCTTTTCAAAGCTTTAAAATGACCAGTTGATTGTTCAGGAAGTTCTGTTTAACATCTTTAGAGACAACGTGGACAAGGGGATTGAGTCCTCCCTCAGCAAGTTTGCAGACAACTCTAATTTGAGTGGTAGTGTTGATCTGCAGTAGGGCAGGAAGGCTCTGCAGAGGGATCTGGACAGGCTGGATCAATGGGCCAAGGCCAGTTGTATGAGGTTCTACAAGGCCACGTGCTGGGTCGTGCACTTGGGTCACAACAACCCCAGGCAGTGCCACAGGCTGGGGCAGAGTGGC
>QWTY01008379.1:0-16825 GCA_008033365.1 Pseudorectes ferrugineus
CTCTCTTACTTCTGCTCAGTCTCTTATAAAACTCTTCATCTATAAGCCAAAAACAATAGCCATTAAAAAATCCAATCTCTTGTTTGTCACCATTAGCTGTCACAGAAGGCAAAAATGCCCATTTGCTGGACCAGCTCATTCTGCTGCTTGACCTGCCTTTGCAATGCTCAGCTTTAATCTTTTTCACTTAAAATTTCACAGTAAGGCTCTATTTTCCAGGTCCCAAACAAACAGCAGGGTGCACGCTGAACAATAGCAAAGGGTTTGGCAGCATGCAGGTTTCTCGTCTGTGCCAGAAAAGCTTTTCTGATGGCCCTGAGTTCCTCTTTACCCCCCTCTGCCAGGGGCTGACATCAGGGAAAGAGAAAATACAATTGAATGCCATCAAGAGTAATGTCCTGTTTATTTTCCTGCTAACAAAATTATTTTCAGAACATCTCAGAAATCAGAAATGGGAGCGACAGGAGGGGTGGGAAAATCAGAACAAGCCCACTGTGGGACTTCATTAGCTGTTAGCAGAGAAGAGACAAGAATCAGGACCAAAATGCAGGCCAGGGACGCAATAAATGAAGCTGTACATATGTCATATGTCCTTGTTTACCCTTCTGGGAAAAGGCCATAAAGAACTGGGGAGGTTTCCCTGCCAGAAGCAGGACGATGTAATCTGTTAATTGTGCGTGTTGGTTATTGCTGGTTCCTATAACTGTGTGGAGCAGGCACTCCAGAGCAGCTCATACATCAGTATGGATTTACCAGGGGAGAAAATCAAAGGAGATAGGGGCTCCTCCCCATGAGCAGAGGCTGCTGCTGTTTGCCCTCGTGTCCAGTGATGTGGTTGTGCATCTGCACAGCCTCTTCCTTGCGACACGAAATGGGAGAGCCAGTCTGGCACCTCCTGGCTGCTGGAAGGGACAGGTCTCACTCCCTATTTTTACCTCTCCTCCTTCCCTGCCCACAGGTGCAGCACTGCAGTCCTGCTCTCTTGCACAAGCTCTAGCTTGGATGGGAAGGGGAAAAAATAAGCATCAGTGTGGTTGGAGCTCCACCAGCTTCTGTAAAACAATTTTTTTTTTTTTTTTGTTCAGTGTTAAATCTTGCTTTGTTAGCTCTTGACAGTGGAGATCCTAGTCTGTTCTTGTTCTGTGAAACTGTTCTGGCTTAAAACCTGCTTATTTATTTTTTAAATGCTGATTTAAAATTTTTTAGGATGTAAATTTTTTAGGATGCTGAGCTCTCTTACCCAGCAGAGAGCAGCAGGACACATGGACTATGCAGATCATCTCAAGGTTAGTGGAATGTGCTGTGTGTCTTCTTGCATGAGTGGGGTCTTCTTGTCCAAATGCTATGTGCCTGTCAGAGGTGTTCAGTTCTGCCTTCCAGGATTTTTAACAGCCCTCAGGAGTTCAAGTGGTCTGTTTGTCCTCAGGCCAGGAGAAATGAGGTGGGCGCACATGGGATCAGGTGTATGTTGAGGAAAATGGGGTGGCTTCTGTCCAGATTTGCACAGTGGAAATCAGAGACCAAATGTGCTGCTCCTGACCACGCAGTCTCTGGACCACCTCTGCCCAGTCCTGCACGGGTGATGCTCCTCCTCTGGAAACCACCACAGCTTTCATTGTTTCCACTGCTTTAATTGTGATTCCCAGCCCTGCAATTACAACTGCTGTGATGTGGATCAATAGCAAACTGATGAGCCAGAGCCTTTCCTGAGGCTACTGCACGGAGCAGGGGATGAGGAATGGAGCAGGAGGCTTTCCAGCTTTCAGCTCACCACCTCCTGTCTCACCAAGGTCAGTGATAACCCAAAATCAGGCAGAACAGAGGGCTAACTCAGCAGGACCCCCCAATGGGCTTGCTGCCTACTCCTCTCTGAGCTGACTGCACTGATGATGATGGGGAAGAAATATATGGGAAGGGATGATGGACCCATCACCTCCTGATTGCAGGCTGGTATCAGCCATGGGCTTAACTGGGGTTGGGTGGAATAGGGGCATTTGACCTGTCTCTCTCCATTCCCTGGCCCAGTTCAGGGATGTCTTTCCACAGATAAATGTGCTATGAAATGAACTCACAACTTTCCAAGAGAAGTAGTTCTTTCCATAGGAAAGAGTGAATGAGCCATGAAATGACATTTCTGTCCTTAACACAACATCAGGACCCACACCTCAATTAACCTTTTAACCAGGACAAGTTACTTTACTGATCTGTGTACTGTCAACTCCCTTCCCTTACCCATTCCCATTTTGGTAGGGACTGCATTCGTGGCATCTTTTTCTTTGTACAACTATTTTTCAGCATAAATCATTTCCCATTGTTCCAGCCCAACCACCAGGTGGAAAAGAAAACACGTATGGGCTTTATTGCCATCTCTCCTGCTAGTAAAGAAGAAATGCCAAGCCCGGTCTCCGAGTCAAAGCTCACAGCAGATGGCCAACTCCTGCTCTGCAGTGGGGAGGAACAGTGATGGAGATGGCAAAGGACACGGGGGTGGCTCTACCTGCCCCTGGCACAGTGGTATTTCCCACTCCTTAGGAGTGCATTGGTGGCCTTGGCTCTGAGCTGCCTCAGGTTGTGCCCATAGTGATAAATAAAACCCAGACTGAAACCCTGTCCCACAGCTGTCCCTTCTGCTTGGTTGCTTGCACGCTTGCTGGCCTGGTTTTGGGGGCCATTCCCATGAGGCAACACCTGGAACATGGCTCTAAACGCAGCCGGCTGGGTGGATGTGAGCTGTGCTAAAGCTCTCTGACTTGTGACACGGACATCACCTGCAGTCCTCATCCAAACCCACCAACGACAATGGAAAGGTCTCCTGGTGGCTTCAGCAGCCTCTGTGTCATGTCCTAAACTGAATTCAGGCCAACACGGGATCAGACCAACCTCACTGCCTAAGCAGCTTTAGGCTGATGTCACTGGAGTGGTTGGTGTGAATTCCCAGCAGCAGGGCTGGTGTTGAGGGGTGAGGGTTCCTCAAAGCCAGCACGGATGTTGGACGTCAGGTCCAGGAATTTATAACTGTGAGCAAGACAAGTCCAGTCAGGGTAAGTTTTATAATACTGGCCTGGATAATGGTTAAAGACTGACATACAGAATAAATTATTGTAGGTGAAGCCTGTTAACCCCATGCTTAAAGCAGCCTTGCTGTGCTCTCCCTCCACAGATAAGGGTTCTTTCAAAATTGAATGGGACTTCAAAAGTTATTAATTTTTGCCAAGGAAAATTTTCACTTTGCTTCTGAGCTTATTGCTACATTGTAAAAATAGGTGCTTTTTACTCTTTTCTCTGACCTTCAAAAGTTCTCTGACCTTCCACAACTCCTAAAAATTTGGAAGGGGTAAAAAAAAAGATTGGGACACCATGTTAACAAAATTAAAACTCAGGCTCCAAGGATAGGTAGACTTTTGTTGTGCAAGTACATGTATATTTCTATACATCTCACTCTATAAAAATAAAGTTTAAGATAATTTTGAAAATTATCTAGTCATTAATTCCATTTCTTGATTATTCTTGGTAGCACAGTAGATATATCAAATATTTACATAGCCTGTGTATCTTGGCTATAGGAATCATTTTTGTTCTGAGTTTGTACATCTCCTGGTACTGAGGACAGACACTACATTGTGAAGACACTGAACAATTTTGCTGCAGCAACAAGGACTCACCATGTCACTGTCATTTTAGTGACAACCTGTGACCCTGCTGCATGCCACTAAGTGACAGGAATTTTAGGAACCTGTTGAGGTACAGGAAACATTTGACTGACAGACAAGTTTTGTCAGGCATTCTTTTTCATGGCTGCTGAGCAGATCAAAACTGCCTGGTCAAGGCCCAGACCTTCCTGTGCTAAGCTCCAGGCAGAGGTTTGACAAAAGACAAGCTGAAAGAGTTGGATGGAAAGGATACCAGGTATGGCATATCTATAAATGCCAAGTGGCATTTCCATAAATCCATATCCAGAAAGTTAAATTCAAGGAGAGGGTACAGGTGGTGACAAAAATGGAATTTTTTAAAATTCTTTTTTATTTCTTCTGGTACTAATGGAAAATTGTGCTGCCTGGTGTAAACTGATGTAGCTTTGACCTCTGGGAAGAGATGATCCACATCCATGAGAATATGGCCAAGTATTACTGTGCTGTATGACTGCACAGGACAGGAGGGTCTGAAGGGCATCGTTATCAAAGGAAGTGAGTACTTGAAACACAAAGACCTAAAGTTGTTCTGTACCAGTCGTGAGGCCAACATTTGTTGCTGTAAGCACAGTAATCTTTCTGTCCTTCCTGCAAAATACAGTCTCTCCCAAAAAAAAACCTGGATGACAGAGACTCTTTCCTGATGGGTTTAAAGGAATTTTTCTGTCTTTTGTTCAAAACCCTGCAATGTCAGCATGTTCACTAGAGCCATTCCCCTCCTGGAGTAGCCCACTGCCATAACCCCATAACCCCAGCCATGCAAATCAACAGGAAAATGCTTTTCACCAGAGCTTCCTAGAAACCTCTGCTGAAAGGACTCTGTGAAGGTGTCTAACCCAAGAGGGAATCCCCAGTGCTGTATGAGACCAGCCATGGGTTTATCTAGCCATGCCCTGATGTCCTCCAGGGACAGAGGTCCCATTTCTTCTGGCTGACCTGTTTCCTTCTCATCCTCCTAGTGAGAAAGGCATCTTGCCTAATGTCCAGCCTGAACCTCCCAAGCTGCAATGCGTGGCCATTGTTGCTTCTACTGCCTTTTGATACTACAGAAATGAACTTGTCTCAGCCATCTTCACCCCTCCTTGACAGAAGGGCAAGCACATCAAAGCCAGGCAGTATTTCTTGGCCTTTTTATACACTGTTTGCTCATATTGTAGAAAAGAAGGCTCAGGGTACACATTCAGGCTAGGGTCTAATTAGGACCTGAGATCATCCATGTTATTTAGTCCATAGTGTGTTTCCTGGCACTGTTTTAGCTCATGGCTATTCATCCCCCCACAGAGTGTGCCCAGGCTTAGCCTGGGACACAGCATTAGCCAAGAACTGTTCCCAAAGACAGTAGAGATGAAGCCATCCAGTATTTTTAAGACACTGAGGTTTAGCTGTACAGCCATATTCCATGCCCTCGGTCACAGAAATGGGATATGACCTATCTTGTTATATCCTATTTTTATGTTTATATATCTACATATATAAACATGTCCCAGAACACGCCTATCAAGTGCCAGCTGCCAGCTCACCCTTTGCACTGTCCAGCGTTCCCTTCCTGCCACCTCTGGGGACACAGTGTAAACATTCAGCTTCGTGTCATAGGAATCCCATTCTGCTGGTGCTGCTGCAGTACTCTTACATTATTTCATATATTTTTACTTGAAATATATATGAGTTTAAGTAATAACATTACTTTATGTCACAGGGACAGTACCTTGGGGCTACAAGAGGTGCAGGCTATAAGAGGTGCTAATCAGAAGAGATATGGTCAGTCAGCTGGAGAGAACTCATCCTCAGCACTGTGGGTGAGACAACTCCAGAAGAAGTCTGAGCAGTGCTGAGGTAGCCACAGGAATGAATAGTTGGCTGTTCCTGGAAGGATGTCTAGAGCTGTAGATGAGCCTTACTGTGCTTTCCACTATCATGAAGAAAGCACTGGGCAAACAGCTCACGCACTGCTGGCAGCCAGCAGCCAGAGAGACCTTCTGTTTTCATTGAACCCAGCTAATTAATTTGCAGCATTGATTGTTTTTTTACAATATATCTGTGCCTCATTTAACATTTGGGTACTACAGCTGAGAACAAATAAATCCAAAACTATACAAGCTGATGGTATTGGTAGCATAACATGAAGTCCTTTTAGAAATAACTGAGTTGCCTTTATGGTCCACAAAGGACATTTTGATCTGCTATAACTAAAGCCTTTTACATCCCAAAATAAAAGATTTGTATCACTACAACAGCCAGGAGTCCCAAATATTTGTTCCTTGTCAGAAAATTAGGTTACAAGGGAAGAATATTTTATTTCTTTTTTTTCAATTATGAGCATTTCTTAAGGGTCAGAACAACAACAACAACAAATCCACACACGTATCTGAGAGTGCTGTCCCCTTTCAAAGAGAAAGGAAAACTGCACAGAAAGCTGCACTGATGTGAACCCTTAGGGTGTGAAGCCTCACAGGGCTTCTCCCATCGTGTTCTCCCTCATGGCCTGTGAGCTCTTGCATTTAGTTATTACCCAGAGGCCAAAATAGATAGATTCAGCAAATAAATCCCAAGCCTTACAGCTGTGAAGGTAGAAGTGTCAGGAAGGAACACGCTCTGAGCCTGTGATGTGACACACTGCTGTGAGAGAGCTGAGTGCTCCAGAAGCCAGGGGATAACTCATGGGAACAGGAAAACAGCACGCTCTAGTGGGGAAATTATTAAAGTCTATTAGAAAAATCTATTAGAAAACAAATCACTGAGTACTGCATGTGAAAACATCTGTTGCTTCCTATCTCTATCCAGTGTTTCTTCTCCCATCACTCTGCATCTCCTGTCACTTGTTGCCCCTGGTACCCCTAGGCCCTGGCAGGGGGACAGTCCTTCCAAGGCTGTCCCACCTACTGACACACAGCTCGGGCTGATTCATTTTTCAGGAGCCAGAATTGGGTCCTCTCCCTCTGGCTTGCGGAGTGCACTTGGCACAGGGCGTGTTTGCCTGTGCCAGTGTGGCAGGGCCAGCTAGAGGGGCGTGGGAGGACAGTCGGGTCAGACCGTGATGGCCAAGTGCCCCGTCAGCACAGTGATTAGCAGGCTCCTTCCCTCTGCCTTTCACTGTCACCCAGTGGAAAACTCCGTCTCCATTAAGAAGAACTCATTACTGGCGAAACAGACACTAATCAGATATTAGTTGTAACCATTAATGAAAAAGCTAATGAGGTGCTGAGATCCCCAGTGCTGACTGAAATGAGTTAATCACATCTCACTGCTCAAAGGCCCATTAATCTGTGTGCATGCTGATGTTTCCCATTCCTTTGCTTATTATAGGAAATAAAAACATCGTTCTGGCTTCATTTGCGTGCATCTGCTGGATCTCCCTGCTAAGCTGTAAAGCCACATTGCAAAACCTGCAACTGGTGACAAGCAGTGACCTCCCCTTGGCTCACAGGAAGCCACCACAGAGAGGTGGAATGGCACCCACCTTCAAGGAAGGAAGCAAACACCACGCCCACAGCCACATAAAAGAATGATTTCTCATTGCCCCTGGCTGTTGGTCTAAAATGTTATTCCAGCCCCTACAAGTAACAAGAACTGAAGAGCCACCAGTGTCCCAGGTGCATTCCTCCTGAAGCAGCTCATAGTTTTTTCAGCTGGTTTCCTGGTCGTTACTGCTAGTGGTGAGTATTAATCTCACCTGATTCCAGTGGGATATCTGTGGGATGGATGAGTAATGAGAAGCATCCAGCAACTGAGGTACTTTGGTGTAAATTTCACCTAGATTTATTTCAGATGTTGTTGGCAATACGTGCTCTCAGACATCAGGAGATCCCCCAGAATCCATGGGATTCTTTAAGTATTTAGTTTATTTTAATCTGCCTGGAATGGAGCTGGTTTTATTCCTAGCACCCATATAGTGCTGTGTTTTGGACTGGTGGCCGTGGGAAGTGAGTGAGTGGCTGTGTGGGTGCTTGGCTGCTGGCCAGGTTAAAATCACATCATGTGTGCCCAAAAGCATCACCAGCCTAATTCACTCCTGGCCCACCTACTTCAATGGACCAAACAAATGGGTAAAACTCTACTTCTCTGCAAAAGGTTTTCTAGAAGACACATTTGCTTTATTTTTATGTATCCTGTCTTCACCTTTAAATTTGCTTATTTCTATTTCCTTACCTATTCAAATCAAACCCTGAAATGATAGAGCCTGTCAGCTTGCAAAATTTCTCCCTGCAGCCAACTCTTTGGTGTCCCCAGTGAAGGACCATCAGTCGTTGGTCTCTCCCATGACTCTTTCCTGTGACTCCACCACTGCAGGCAGGAGCTCTGTGCCTCATCAGCCTCTTGGGGAACTTGCTCACACTCACCCACCCTCTGATATCTGAATCCTTCAGCATTTAAAGGAAAAAGAGGAGTTAAAATAGTGATGGGACAAGGGGGAACAGTTTTAAATTAAAAACCCAGAGGTTTAGATTAGATGTTATTAAGAAGTTATTTACTGTGAGGGTGGTGAGACACTGGCACAGGTTGCCCAGAGAAGCTGTGGATGCCCCATCCCTGGAAGTGTTGTAGGCAAAGCTGGATGGGGCTCTGAGCAATCTGGTCTAGTGGAAGGTGTCCCTGCCAACAGCAGCAGGGTTGGAACTGGATGATCCTGAAGGTCCCTTCCAACCAAACCATTCTATGATTTGATGATTGATTCTATGAAATCACTTTTTTTTTTTATTCTCTACCATATGAAACCCACTCTGGTATTTGCACAGGCTGAACACAGAAGTGGCCGCAAACTGGACACGCTTCAAAGCACAGCTCAAGCATGGCCAGTCCATTCACAGCCCCAGACTGTGGGTGTGAGCTGGGGGAGCACTGTGCAGCTCCCCCAGGTGGAGGCACCTCTTTGGGGCCAGCCCCAGGAGAGCAAGGAGCGGAACACATGGGGAGAAATGGCCATAAGGGGCTCCTTGATGTAACACTTGATTTGGGGCTCCTTGGGGGAACACCGTGGTGCTGCAGGATGCAGTGCTTGTGGCACAGGATGCTTCCTTACTGACCGGGTGTGTGGGTGCACAGGAGGCCAGCTGGTAGTTTCTGTGTAACTCTAGAGTCTCTGATTATGTGGAAACAGTAACTATTGTGGAAAATGTCCTGTCTTAGCAGGAGAGTTAATGTCACGGGGACAGACAAACTCCCACATGGATATATTTATATTCTGCCAGCCAAAGGTTACCTTAGAAACTACAAACTAAGGTGTAGAGCAACATGGTGAATTTCCTACAGGAGAAAATTTAACTGAAAACACAGAGGTTTCCCTCTGCATACAAGTACCTGACCATGAAGAACTTTTTACTGTGTGAATTATATTTTATTTCATATTGCCTGAAGACAATAAATGTAATGAGATCAACTACCTCAAATTCTATAGGAGAGACAAGGGAAAACAGATTTTTAAGGGTGGCAAGGGACTCCTTTGCCTTTTCATTCTTTGGGTTTAATTGCTATTCTGACTGTGAGCCATCAAAGGAACCCATGCCATGAACTGAAGCCATACAGTTCCCCTGTGGGTACTTCCTTTCTTCATTTGATGGTATAAGCAAAGTCCTTTGTCCAAGTCCTGTGGTCGGTCCATCTGTCTGCATGCTGCTGTTGTTGTTGCTGCATGTCTTACTAGTCTCAAGTGGTTTCCAGATTGTAATTTTATGCAAATTAATTTCCTGACAAAATCATTTCAGACCTGAAAGCTGCATTGCATTGCACCTCTTGTGAGTGGACATGAAGCGAAATGCAAAATGATTTCCAAGAAAGCTGTTCTTTGGAGTTATTTTGCTTTGCTGAGGATGACAGAGGAGCAAATGCTTTGCATCTCCTCTGTACCTGAAGTGACTGGAATAGCTCCTCAGACCTGTGTGCCTCTACTTCCCGCTCATTTTCAACAGGTGTGATTCTGGCTGGGCTGTATCCATTAATATCTCACTGATGCAGCATCTCTAGAGCCTGGGTTGAAAAGCAAAGTGCCAAGCACTTTCTGAGAACCTAATCCTCTAAACCTGATCCTCTGAAGGTCACACTAGACAGCAGCTCTTACTGTGACCATCTGACCACTGCCTGTATCTGAACAGGAGCTTCCTGAGCTGACCTCTGATGACTCCCTGAGCTCCTACCACCAGGATGGTTGCATTGCAGAGGGCAAATTGCATCACTGCCAGACCATCTACCCTACTCAGTCCTTTAAACAATGAAAGGAAAGGGCACATAAGGAAACTTAGCAGTTGATGAGGTCCATGAGAAATAGCCAAGGTGGAGTCTCCACATGTAAAGCCGTGGTGATGCAGATATGGGTGTGACCTGCTGAAGTGATACCTGATCAGAGGGATCCATCTCCTGGATGGGGTTCTTCTCATGGACATCAAAGCCATCCATGACCCAAGTGCTTGTATGGCCAAAGCAGGCCCTTAAAAGAGGGACCTGGGGTGGACCCTCAGATCTCAGCCAGGTCAGGTAAGTTGAATCTTTTCTCAAGTCACTGATTTCTGAGTCTGCATTAATTTCCCTTATATATCTCCTAAATAGAGCACAGATCCATCAGGAGACCACAGGCATATTAAGTTCAACTTCTTTTCTCCAGAGAGGCCTAGAGCAGCCACGTGAGCAGTGTGATGCCCATGACCACAAGCAGCCTGAAACATGCCAATTGTCACCCAAGGGATCACAGAATCATAAAGGTTGGAAAAGACCTCTAAGATCATTGAGTCTGACTGGATGGGTGTGAGGAAGTGGAATAAGCTTCATTACCCTGTTTTGTGACAGAGGAGGTTCCAGGAGCTAATGAAAATACTGTGGAAAAAAGAAGTGTGCACAGAAACATTTTGGTTTGATTACAATAAAAAATTTATTTTGATTCATATCATACTGAAAAATTAAATAAATAAAACGTCAATGAATGATTGTGTGAGACTCCCCACCATTAGAGAAAAAAATCATGATTGATTGTGTAGTCAGAGAAAAATACAAAGAAAATCTGGTCATGGGAGGGAAAAAGTGCTCAAGAGATTTAGCTTTGGTAAAAAACATAACACACACTCAAGGAGTGCTTCAGATTTTTTTTTGCAGTGGTGGCAAATACAGTCCAAGAGTTTGAAGCCTTGACATGTTGTTAAATGTTTTCCTTGGTTCTTTTAAACCAAATAAACCCAAAAAGTTTCTAGCAGGAAAAGAGTCTTCAACAATGGCAGTTGGAATTAATTCTTCCCTCAGCATCATCTGTTGGTATCTCCTGATTCTGAAGGCAATTGAAAGAGCAGCAAAATTGCGGAGGAACTGAGACAAGGATCTAAGACAACAGTCAGCTGCCTAAAGGACTCTAGAAAGTTCCCCTGGAATGGAAATGTGATGGCAGACTATTCCTCATCCTGCACCTGGAGGGATCCACTCTCTGCTCTCCTTACACTCTGAAAAATGGACATCAGTGGTACACAGTTACTGCTTGCTGTTGGCAAAAAAATTAAATGGGAATTGCAGCTTGTTCCATGATGAAGACACTAAATATATCTGCATGTATGAGCCATGAGGTTTTATATGTGCTGACAGAGGCAGAATGTTGAGGGGAAAATGGAAATTTTATTAGAACAGCAAAAGGAAACTTTCAGAACAACACAGACAAGAATATAGCTGGCTTCTTCTTCCACTGTTTTTGATTCCAAATTGACCCCTGTGATAAAAAAAAAACCATCAAGGGGATAAACCACCATAAGTTTTCTTCCAAGTCTTTCTAAAAATGACTGAAAGAGCAGTCAATGTTTCTGAATTACTAATATTTGTCCATGAGGAAAAAAATATAAAGTGTTTGAGGCTCCAAAATCCAGCTACACTGTGAAGTTATCACTGGCGTCTTCCACTTAAGTTTTTTGCCTCTTAGATTTGCTTTGCTTGTATTAGTGCAGCACCTCACCAGAAGCATATTGATTAACAGCAATTTAAACAAGCAGGAATGCTTAAAGCAAACAAACAAACAGGGTTCCAGTAGTAATGCTTAATTCTTTTACAAAGGACATGGAGCAGACAGTAAGCCCATCAAATCTGCTGTGCCTGTGACATGCAGGTGAGTTCTGCTGGCCACCACGCTGGGAAATGGCTTCTTGACACGAGGATCATGAACAGGTCTCACCATGAGGATTTGAAAATCCTGCCCTTTCCATAGTGCTGAACTGAAGGGTCACACGAGCTGAGGGAGCTTGATTCCTCACACAGACATTTGGCATCCTTGGCTCTTCATATGCCACGAGTTCAGTAACACGTGGGTAAAACAGGTCATGTTGGTGAACGGTGCTGTGGCCCAAAATTCCAGCTGGCCATGACATTGTGTCATGTATTCGTGCCTGGGAGGGCACCTCACTGGCACCAGCTGGTGCAGAAAGACAAGGGGATAAATCTTGGATGAAGCATATCAGTGCTGAAGGGCTTTCACTGACCTCAAATACTCATCTCCTTGGATGTTCTGCCACAACTGGTGCATAGAGAGGAGACATTTAGATGATTTGCCATGAACTCCAACCAATGTGATACATTAAAAATTAAATATGCCATTTTCCCCAAGCCACATCAAAAGTCCCTTGAAGTCTGTGGCAAGAACTCCTCTGGCTTCCCCAAGGCTGAAAGTGGGTCAATAATCCATGAGTCCTGTTTTCATGATACCGGGAAGAAAAGACCACTGTTGTCCATTCTTCACTGCCTACCTTGGATTTATACTTTATCTGTCCTTGAGGCTTTAATGCGTTGATTCCAGCAGAAATCTGTGGATATAAAATCTCCACTGTAACTTCCCTCCTCTCACTGCCTAGAGGTACTGACATCAATATACTCATTCCTCCAGAGATGCACATGATTTTGAAGTCTGTCTTATGCTCTAAGATCAGCTTGTGTAGATTGTGTCTTTGTAGGTGCTGCTACAGAGCAAAAGATTCTTAGTCTATTACTAGTTGATATCCCAACCCATGATTTTTTTTCCATTTCAGATAGAGACCTTATAAAGAGATACCACATTTTTAGATTTGTAAAAAAAATTAAGAACAAAATTTTCCGTGGGACTTTTGAATATTGTCCCATAAAAAAGGTAAAAGCTACCTTTAAAAATTGTCTTGTTTGCGTTTGTTCAAATGCAATATAGCAGTTGTTACTATTGGTTTTGACTACAAAAGCATACCAGACAGAGGCTGAACTTTGGTTAATTTTTCCCCCTTTTATAAAAAAAGTTTAATTTAGGGTTTGTCATCTTAAAAAAAAAATCACATCTGTTGCACAATTATAAAAGGCACATATAAATGACTTGAAGAAAGTCCACTTTCCAATCTTAAACTGATTAAATAAAAAAAAAAAATCCAGAGTATTTTCCACCAAAAAAGAACAAAAATTCCATATAACCAAACGAGACAGACAAGTGGCTAAAAAGGCCATTTTTTTTCCTGGAGTTTTCAGTATTATTTTCTCCATCATTATGGCTGTGTAGGAAGCAATATTAAATAATACATGAGACGATTTCATATTTTCTAGACACTATCAATGCAAAATGAGGCAATGGTTGAAATAGTTACTTCTCCAGGCAACTTCATCATGTTTTTCCTTAATACAGCATGAAAACAGAAGTAATAGAGAACAGAGAAGAGACGGTTCAAAAAGAAGATCAACAGCAGAAGTGAATTCATTTCTTTGAGGTAATCCTTACTATGATGTTCACAGCTGCCTTAGTGGGCCTCAAGTCCCAAAAGTCATTTTCACTCTTCTTCAAGGATCTCCTGCCTTGCTCGAGGAGAGAACGGACACACAGACAGCAGTTCCTGTGCCCAGGTTTCCCCTAATTGCAACAGGCAGATCTTTCATCAGTAATTCAAGAATCAAGCCGTAGAGCCTAAGTAGAGATTAATTTATTCCCACAACTGATTGATAGCTCCCGGCTATCCGTAGACAGGAAATCATGTGCAGTTGGAAGCCGGTCCTTGGCCTCATTCCCTGCAGTGTGAGATGCTCCAAATCCACTGCAGATCCACGCATTCAAACCTGGCTGGTGCCCAGATCATCTTCACTGAGCTTTGTTCTGCTGCATGCTGGAAATTGCAGCCCCCACTTGTCCCCGTGGCCAGGGTCATCTGCCCTTGAAAAATTTTATTTTTTCAATGGAGGCAAGAGTCAAAGTTATATTGAACTCAAAATCCCCATCATGGACACCTGTCTTGCGGAAAGCCCCACCTGAAGTGTTGTTCTCCCAGTAATGGTGCCAGTGTCCTTTGCTGTCTGCTCCAAAGCCGTACACATTCACCTAGGATGCAAGGGAGAACTGCTGTTATTGACTGGAAAGCAATTGCTGTTCATCTGAAATGCTGAAGAAACTCTTTATTCTCAGTGTATTTACAGGCAGCAGCACCTGAGGTCCTCAGTGGTGTCCCAAGCTCTTCTGCAGCACGACATGACCACAGAGAAACAGCCCAAGGCCTACCCAAGGCACGTGATATCCTAAGCTGTGCCGAGACACCACCAGACCTGAACTCAGAGGGAAAAGGAGATTTCTATCCATTAATTCTGGTTTAGCAATATGAAAATGCATTCCTATCCCCTAAGCATGACTGACCTCAGGAGATTGGTGGCTTGGGATGGAAATCTCCTCTTTAGCTAATTCAGGCCACAAAGAGTGAAAAAAATTTGGTTTGGTCCTAGTCTTCCAAATAATGACCCATGTTGACCACACTAACATGCTTGATTATATGATATTTGCAGTTACTTCAGAGTGTATCCACCTACAGCCTCTCCTCTCCCAAAGGCTCGTTTGTTGATGGCTATGCCTGTCTCCTCTGATGGTAAAAGTCCAAACACCACAGCTGATTTATTTAAACTGAGAGTGGTGATACGTCTGGCTGGATTCAAATGCATCATAGCCAAAAAACAAGCTCCCTAAACCACTCACACCCAGGCCCACTCAAATATGAGCTGGTTTTAAGTTGGTTTGGGTAATGTCAGCTTTGGTCATTGCCTGCTTACCAGAAAACAGGGTCCACCCAATCTGCTGATACTATAAGAGTTTCTTCCAGTAGCTTTAGGAGTATTTCCATCACCTCTCCAAAAAACACAGGCCTGGGTGACCAAACTCTTTCATCAGCATATGTGTGTTCAGGACAGGGATTTTGCCATCAAAGTGATTTTTATCTCCCTGCTGACAAGCCCATGCTTGCAGGATTTTGTACAGCTGATGTGTCCTTACTCTAACTAATTGAGTATCCAGTCACCTCAGAGCACCTCACATCACTCCAATCAGGGAATTTCCCCGAGTAACTGCTGGAACAGAGACATTCACTATAACCTACTGTATAAACCCACAAGCCCGAGTTTGAAAATACAGCGAAGCAAAACGTAATTGAAACTTTCACTAGCAAGATGAGCACAGACACCATTCATGTTTAGATGTCTTTTGCTACCAGCTGGAATCTCTGTTTATGTTTAATTATATTCTCCTGGAGTGCACTGTAAACCCTACGACTTGCTGACATTAAAAAATTCCACCACTGTCAGTTGAGTGTGTCTGCATGTTTCTGAGGAGTCTGCATATGTTTGAAGAGGTAAATGGCAGAGAAGGTGGAGAGGAGGAAACAGGCTAAGTGAGTGGCCAGGGGTTGTTCCTGGCTCTTCAGTGTGAAATGTCCTGATTTTTTATCCATATATCCAAACACAGACAGACTTTACCTCATCACATACATGGAGAGCAAACATCAAAGACAGAAGGCCTGTGGAGGGGTATCTCCCATGATGCTCGAGCCAGTTTTCATAGATGTATTTCATAAAAGCTGGATTATAAACCAGGATCTAGGCAAAATTGGAGAGAAAAACTCATTAGTAAAATACCCTGGGGAAAAAAACAATGGTAGCACATCATTCCTAAAGGACACAGGGGTAGGGGAGTGGGTAAGAAAGGGATAATAGTTATTCCTTGAGGGCATGTGAAAGGGAAAAATAAGTCCCATATTAAGTGTGTTCAGGAATATTTCTCATGTGCAATTACATATGAATAGCCCTTCCTTGGTCTTGATATCCCTCCTGCTTACAATAATGTAAATCCTGGAGATTCCTACTGAAACCAATGGGTATGAAACAGTACAAGTGAGATGGAAATAAGGCATTAGCCATTCAACTCTCCCTGCAGCACCCTGCAGGTGAGCTCTGGGGAGTTGGAGTCCTGAAAAAGGCAAGCATGAGATGCCAAGACACGTGTCATAGAACCATAGATTAATTTAGGTTGGAAAAGACCCCTAAGATCATCAGTCCAAGTGTAATTTGAGTGGGGACATAGGCACAGCTCCTTCTTCTGCACAATGTGCCAGCCATGTCTTGGTATCTCTGTAAGTACAGATCTAAGGAAACCAAAGGCCAAATGTAAACTATCAGGAAGCCTGTCAGGTCATGTGAGCTTCTTTCATCCTGTTTCTAAACATGCTATTTTTCTATGCTGTATACTTTTTTCTTACAAGACATAAAATGCATTTGTTTATCTCACAGAGGTCATCTCACAGAGACAGAGCACTTAAGATAAGACCTGAGAGTACAGTAAATCCAAGGACTGGTGGGAGCCCTTGGTTTCAACCCCCTCCCCTGAATGAGGCAAACAGAGGCTTTTCCCTCCATGCTGTGTTTGTAATTAGAGTGACAGCATTTCAGTGCTATCTGGTTAGCTGCAAGGCTTTTCCTTTTACAAAGTCAGAGGTTAATTGCTGATATTGCATCTGTGTGTAATCTCTTCTCGCAGGGTGTTTTGCATTGCACAGTGTGGGAAGAAATACAGGCTTCTCCTCTCAGGCTCAGGAAGCTGCTACAAATCACCATACCCTGGGCTGCTGCCACTCAGCTGTGATGTGAGTTTAACAACCTGCCCTGGTGCTTCTCAGAGGGGTTTTGCAGAGGTTATCATGTACCTCACAACAGGTAAGGATGAGCTAAGGGATTACTTAATGTACCCTAGAGGTCCATGGTTTGAAGCAAAGGAAAATAAAGTGATACTAGTTCAGGGTCTCACCTGAAGCCTTTGGCAAAATCTGGTCTCTTGAACGAAAGGTGTGTGCTTTAATTTGTAATTTTAATGTTCTGGAGCTAATGTCATACTTTAACAGCCCTTGATACACTAGATGCCTGTACTT
>QWTY01008380.1:0-55995 GCA_008033365.1 Pseudorectes ferrugineus
AAAGAAAAGAAAAGAAAAGAAAAGAAAAGAAAAAAAAAAAAGAAAATTATTTTGGGACAGAGTAACTCTCTCTGGCTGGGAAAAAAGAATAGTGTTGGGCCACTATAGAAAAGGTGGTTGTAAATCATACTTGCTCTCTATTGCTGCTGGCCAGGGACAGATAAGACCCTGAAATAAATAAAATCAAATCCAAGGCAGTTCTTGGATTTATCCCAGCTGTTCATAGCCTCAACCAGAGACCACTGGGTGTCTGAGTCTTTTCCCTAGAGTCAGAATACCATAAGTTTCCAACAGTGGAGCCAGGAGGCCTTATTCTGTCCCTGTCTTTGGAGAAGCAAAACTCTTTGGTGGTAATGACTGGGTCTTTTGAGGGAGCAGGCTGAGGGCTGAGACGGGGAATGAAGTAGAAGGGACTGTTGCTGAAGAGGAGGAAAGAAGAAGAATCTTTTTGAGGGGAAGAAGAGCCTTTTGAGGGCAGTGGGATGGTGATATCTCTTGTGTTTCTCTCACCAAGCCTTCCTTTATTTGAACTAATCCTATAATGTGTAACTTCCAGACTCTTTCCACTCCTCTCACTTCAACTTTAGCTTTTCTGCTTTCCCCTTCACTTGCTATAACTGCAACCTGTTCACTCTCCTTGCAGATGAGTGTAGTGAGATGGGTCCAGGACACAGAGACAGACCCATAATTTTTCTATAACCAGTGCACAAGGGCAGCAAGTGCCCTCAGGAACACCTCACTTCTTTGCCTGCAACACTGCAGTGGTGGTCTCCACCTCCCACCCTCCTGCCCCAGCACATCTGACTGTCCATAGTCCTGGCAGGGACAGAATACTCAGTGGGTTTCGATCTGTCAGTGACTGGGATGCCTTGATTGCTCTGCCCAGTGGTCCTTGTGTCTCCACTTCAAGTAGCTCTTACACATTTTTCTTTCTTTGCCTATGTGCTATACCTGTGTGTGTGTGTATACACAAACACATGTACACGTTATCCCAGAGAGTGGAGCACAGCCAAGGGGTCAACACATAGGCTAAAATTTTGATGGATTTGCTGCACCATTTTCATGGCTCTTTAGTTTTGCCACTGACATAAGGTAGATAATGCAGGTCAGACAGAGCATCTCACTGTCCTTCCTCTACCAGAGATGAGAAGGAATTTTTCTCCTGGTGTTAGAAAGACTTACATTATCCACAGTATGGATTTCCTGGGGGAGCTTGAAAACCTCATATATAAGGGACTTCTGGAAGACCTTTGACCTCAAAACTCTGAATCTGAACTTGCCATATCTGCTGAGTCTGGAGTATGCAAATTCCAGCAATACCCTTCCCACCCAGTATGGAAATTCCTGTGTTGAAGGAGGTGGTGTTTTGTTTCACATAGGTACGCAGGCCGTCCCGAGGCAGAGACATGTTTTCTAACAAGATTGTGTTCATAAACCCATTAAAGAAACCTAGGCAAGGTGTACAACTCAGAAGAAAATTACCTGTAGAAAGTGTGTGCTGGGTTGATTTTTTTTGCATATTTAATATTAAAAAGAGGAACATTGTAGTTACAGATATGCAAAATAGCCTTTTTTTTTTTTTTTTTTTTTTACTTTCTACAAAGTATGCGAGGGGTACAAAGGGAGGGATTATGTGTCATAATAACTTTGTGATGTTTCAGTCAATGAGCATGGATATACTAGGGTCATCCTTTGGAGAAACTTCCTCTCATACTTAATATTATTCAGTTGTCATTTTGCAAAGATATTTTAGAAAGCTAGCATTTATTTACTGAGTCTGGAGTTAACCTGGTAGAGAAACACAGAGTCCCTGTCTTGCTAAACTTATGCTGATGAATTACCAGAGCCAACAGTAACCTCAAAGAACTCTCTTTTCACAGACCTGAAAATGTATGAAAAGCTTATAAAATGTGTGAAACAGCTTAAAGCACACGTGAGCAAGGCTGGCCTGGACCCAGTGTTAGCATCTCATTATCAGAACCAATGCTGGCTTTTAGTGTATGTGACAAAGTGGGAAGGAAAACGAGGGAAAGACTGAACAGTGAAGGGATAAAAGGAGAACAAGGTGCAAAGGAGAGTTGGACGTGCTGTGTATGCCTTGTGACACCCTTTTTTAGTCAGAAAGAGAGAGGAGAGACCTGAGCTTGCAGACCTCCACTGCTGCCAGTGAAGAGGCATCAGCTGCAAACCGAGCCGGTAGTACCAGGCACATGCTCACATCCGTGCTGGCCAGCCTGTAACAGTGATGTCGTGATGTCCTGCAGGTGGCTGGGAGAGAGGATGATGGAACAAAGTAGTTATTCATTCCTTGCCCTCTAGAGGTATTCTCACAGTCTCATCCAAGTGTATGAATCAGAAGGACAAATACACACTGTATTTTCTGTCTGGAAATTCAGACAGAAAGTGCCTGTAAAACACTTCTCTAGCACTCTGGAGAGTTACAATGGTGTCTATCAACCATTTGCTAAATTGTGGTGAAATTCCAATTTCCTGTGTGACTTTCAAGGGAGGTACGTGCAGGGTGGGAAAGCTGTGCTATAAAGAACGGAGAGCAAATGCTATGTCTAGGGTCTGCTTTGCTTTTGATCTCCTTCCTGTCATACCACTCTTATGTTCTGACATGAAAAATCCCAAATGGCCCTGGTTTTAAAAGAGGTGGGAGCAAGTCTGAAATACCAACAGTATCCGCTCTTCAAAAAAATTTTTAAAACTTGGTCAGGCTTCTTTGTCCTTTTTTCCCTACCCTGTTTCCTCAATAAATAGATGTCAGATAGAAAGAAATGTAGTGGGAGTAAATAATTCACAGTATCTAGGAGATTTTATTGCTCAAAGGAATTAATATTTCTATGGTTCAGAGATGCTCTGAAATAAATTACATTACAGATGTTTCTTCTGTCCTTAAAAAATATTTTATTAAGTTCAAATACACGTATTTTTTTCTTCTTTACAATGCAGAAGAAATACATAAAGATGGAAACAGGACACATGCAGCTAAGGAAATTATCTTCCTATACCAGATGCTTCCATAACATTATAGTGTCCATAAATTAATAATCTGCTTGGTTGGAAAAAAGGATTCTATGAAGTAGTTACTGCCTAGCATGTAAATTAAAGTACTACCTGTGTTTAGAAATAGGGTAGAACATAGTTTGACCAATCAAAATATGGTGACTGAAGTTCTTGCACATGTAATTCCAAATTCTGCAACTGCCTTTCACTCTATTTTGGCCTCATTGCTGGAAATGACCTAGCGTTTCACCTCATCCATATTCTCTGAATTTTTTAACCAAGAGCAACAATTCCAGCTTATAAAGAAACAAAATATATGTTGGACCTACATATATATATATATATATATATATATATATATATATATATATATATATATATATATATATAATTTCAGAACTTTCTTTCAAGTTACTTGACTTTTTTCTTTGTATTTGCACCATTCTCTCTGTCCTGTTTCTTTTTTTCTTCGTTATCTCCAATGTGAAATCTCAACCTTGTTCACTTGCACTGCCTGGAAGGTCTCTCCTGTCTGTACATGTCTTTGACTCTCTTGAAAGTCACTGAGTTGGGCTGATTCCTTGGTGGTGAGAACAAGGTAGACACAAAGAGTTGTTACAAGCATTCAAAATCTGGAGAAAGTCACTGAAGGTTTATAAGGAGGATATGGAGTTATATCCTCTGGGTTGTATCCTTTGGTTGGTTGACTTCAGATTGTATTAAAATAACCTCTTCTAAGTTACTACTTTTTGGTTGGCGTTTTTCTTTAATACCTTAAACTGTTTCAAGAGTATCTTAAGTTAGATGATGTTCTTTTACTAAAGTGCAAGGCTGTGACAGAAGCCTGGTTTCTGACAATGCTGCTGTTGCAAATCTGTGCAGTTTTGAGTGAATGGTTGAAAGACCACTTTCACTTTTTTAGTTTCTTAGGGGTTTAATCTCAGCAAAAAAAAATCATAACTAGGTTAAATTTCTCACTTTGTAAAATGGCTTGATGCCTGTAAGTATAGTGCTGAACTTAAAAGGGGATAAAGGAGCTGATATGAATCTATTGCCAAATACATTTCTTGGCTATAGACCCACGCTCTGAAATTTGAGGACTTTTCACATCTTGAAGTATTATAGAGCAGATGTCATGGTATTTCTCACTACTGTCCTTGACTGCAGAAGACAATTTTTATAAATCAGTCACCTTTATCTTGAATAATATTTTAAGTATAGATTTTTTACAGTTTCTTCTGTGGCTTGCAAACCACTTGTGTATGTAGAAGGCCAGGCACACTGTTCTGTTTTGAATGTCAATAGTTGTGAGGCATTGCACATTTGCAGAAAGACAGTACTGGGGGAAAAGCATCAGGATGGATAACATGACAGTCTACATGAATGCTCATAGTTTCTGACAGCTCCATTTTCTTCTGCCATCTGTGTCCTCAGTCTTTCTGGAAATTATGGTGCATCAGCAGTTCTGTTTTATTACCCAAAGCTAAATCAATTTAGAAGGATATTTGATATGGCAGCAATTTCTTGAATTACCATAGAAAAACTAGAATATTTAACACTCAAATAGAAGAAATTGTACATTGTGGACTTATAATTACTCGTATGTGCCAATTTAGTATCAGAAAACAATTTCCATATTTCTGAGCCTTCAAATCTTTTCCCCAAATTACTCTGACTGTTTAGAATGGCTTTTAGGCAAAAAAAAAAAAAAAGCCCCCAAAAACTAAAACAAAACAAAAAACTAAACCAAGCAAAAGCCCCACACTCAAATTCTATCTGTTTTATCCTAGGAGACAAAAAGCATAGAGCCATGTTTAAACCTTCCAATGTCCTAGAAAAATCCTTGGAACTCCTTGCAAAGTCCTGGGGGAGCAACTTCGGCCCTGCTGTTTCCTGCTGTGTTGTGCCAACAGCACCTCCTGCTTAGGCACAGGCTTATCCCATCATTTGGCACCATGGATTTTCTACATGAGTCATGAGAAAATCTGCCTTGGTGGGTAGGTCAGAAATAAATACAGCAGTATCTGTGGACAGTGCACTTTTACTGGGTTATGCAGACCATTGTTTATTCAATATGCAAGCGTTTGCAGTGTGGGGAACTAGAAATGCCTTTCATGGTTAAGTCGTATGTATAATAATGCAAGTTCTTGTGTATCTTGTGCAGGGATTAAGTTTGGAGTAGGTCAGGATTTGTATGCATTCAAATCAGAGGGAGATTTTGTCACTGGTTTCAGTGGGGCCACTTCAAGCAAGCTGCAAGCTGGGATCTACAATGTTGTTTTAAACACTCCCAAGCTCTCTTCTAAAGGATATCTGTACTTGTTTCATCCCTGTGGTTTTATAATATTCCCATTACATCTTTCATTCTTCTCAAGTGATCATGTTATGGGGCTGAAAGGTGGAAAACTTCTATTTCTCTTCATTTAATTAAAGCCGATATAAACCACTCTCTGGCACAATATTCTTAGATCATCTACAGACAAATACTTTGTGACCATTCCTCCCATTGTTTCTGTTTGCTGGATGCTTGTGTTTCATTTTCAGTGTCAGGATCTTGAAAACATTCTGAAATGCAACATTGATGGTGGACTCCAGCACTGAAAAAAAGGGGTGAACAGATCCTTGGGGTTCATAAGTCAACATACTCCATTGACTTTCACTACCTGAACAGATGAGTCAGGAATTCAAAGCTAACAAATTGAGATTTGAGTTGTTTGGAGTTTTGGGGTTTTTTTTCCCCAGTTTATGGAATATAGTGAAACATACATAAAGGAAATGTGCATTTGTGGCTCATTTTTCCAACTGAATGATTTTTATCTCTCTATGATTTTCATACAACTCTTTATCATAATCTGTATTTTTTCTTACTTCTAGGTACTATAAATATTTGTTAGACCTGCCCACCAAAGCTGTTTCAAAACTCATTGTATCCACATGAAATGAGAATAAAGTATAGTCCCTCCATCGACTTATTTACAAATTTTACATCTGCTTTCGACTACAGCCGATAACACATCTTTATGATGGAAGTGGGATGTATTAGCACATAGGTACCATCAGCCTAGCTCTGCTGATGGAATACGTACCATGTGCTGGAACATTTGCTGATATAACTCATCTGTCTGTTTCTATGGGTGATTTGGCTATCCAAAAGGTGCCTGCTTCCCTTAGCCCAGTGACACAGAGCTGGGTGTGGGAAAGCAAAGGTTAGAAACCCTTCCTTAGATGAAAACTGGCCCAAGGGAGTCAAGTGGGAAGATCCTATAGATCTTATGAGGCCAGGTGGAAATTCAGTGCTTGAAGATGAATTTGGGATTTCAAAGCATTGTAATTTTTTATGATATCCATGGGAGGCCTGGTATGCACCAGTATAGATGTGGATTCTTTTCCAGCTGGCACTCCTTGTTTCTGCTAACTTTTCCCATGTCCTCTTCTGGGATCTGTAATCAGCCTCACAGTTGCAAAGGGACTGTCTTATAAGTACTTTTCACTTGCTGCAGTTCTCTCATCTGGTTTATCAGTTACCTTTATTGCTTTCTCATTCCTGAGGAGATGGTACAGTCTTCCAGTAACTCCAACAGTATTTACCAGTACCACATTATACATCATGTTGGTTGGAAGTAGTTCCATAGTCCTTACTGCCCAAACAAAATGCTTTTACTGTCTGTCTGTGGGGTCACATTAAGGTTGTTCTGACAGTAGATGAAAGGTTGTTCTCTTTGGAGTTGACTGACTCATTCGAGGAAGTTTTTGTGCTCCTTGACTTTATTTGACCCTTGGATTTTGTAAAATTGGGGAAAATTGGGTTGAGCAGCTGGAGGACATTTGTGGAACAGGGATTGCTTTGAATGAGAATCTTCCTTTAAAAGTTTGGGAACTACATAAAATGCTACAAATTCTACAAGAAAATTTCTACAGGTCAGAAGTAATAATTGACAAAGCACATGTTTTGTAGCCAACAGAGTAGCCAACTGATTTTTTTTTTCTTCAAGACAGGAAAATCTGAGAAAGGGCTGACTCTGCAGAAAAGGCAGCTAAGTCTATATTGATGTTTTTATAACAAATTTTTACCATGTTTTAAAGGATGCAACTTTTTGATGTGACTCTGTAGAGTTACAGAGTGATCTCATGATACTGAAATATAAACTGACACATAATATTCAGTATACTAAGTACAAAAGACATGTAAGTAGGACAGACGGAAAAAGAGGGCATTATTTATATACAAATATATATTTTATATATATACACCTCCATGATAAGAAGCCCTGAAAATATCAACCCAATAACTGGATGTGGCCAGAGGAGCAAAAATAGCATTTGTAATCCTTATGGGAGTTGTAAGGAATAAGACAGAAAACGTCATTAGTATGTGACATAGATCTCTAGCATATCAGCAGCTCAGAGGTCTGTGCTGCTCTGGCACGGAGTGCTCTGGCACTTGCGTAGTTGTAGGGCATTGCAAACAAGGAGCTCTGGCTGAGGGACTGAGTGGTACCTGCACAGTTATGCCCACAAAGCAGTGGAGTCATGTTTTAAAAGTCAAAATCTATTTGGTTTTGATTTTTCACCATATTTTCACTTCTGGAACATTCTGGATTTTTGGCAAACCTCTTGTTTTCTTTCAACACTTTTTTTTCTGTGCTAAAGAAGTATATAATTTTTCATTACATAATCACCATTTTCCTATGTTCATCCCCTTCGTTCTGGACTGGTGAACTTTGCCTCAACACTTGAGAATGGAGTTTGAAGCCCTCTTGATTGTAATTTTAACAGGATATTTTGGAATAGCTTCGTTCACTCTAGTGACCCTAGTGAGCTCTAATTTTATGAAGACACGTAACATATGTGATGTGACAGTTCAATAATATTTGCTATGAAGCTTTGCAGCAGTCATTTAACAGTAATTTGGGGCAATACTTGAGTAAATTAAAGTATTCTGCATAGTCCCCCGCTATGTTCCAATGCTGACAAACAGTTCTGTATATACTTGGTTTTGTTCACCCTTTAACACCCAAATACAACATCATCCATCAAAGAACAAGGGATATACACCCTACTCATAAGACACAGCCCTGAGATTGTATTTTGCAGAGCATTGACTCTGACATGTCCAAGGGTTGTGGTGGATAATCAACAGAGCATGAATTCGGAGTGTGAGAGTGCATGGAAGGGAGCTTGTTCATTGAATGTGTGATCAGAATGACAAACAGTAGGAAGAGGGGATCAACAGACCTTGTCTATGGCATTAGTCAGGGTATTTGGGAAGTGCTCTGTCCAATATTTTTAAAAACTAGGTGGACAAATGAAGACAAAACTTAATTTGGATACTGTCATTCCAGACCACCTCCTGTGGCCTTGAGCATTATTCACTTGTCCAGGGAGCATTGTCAGACTCACTATCCTTTGTCATCCAGATGCAGGCAGACAAGTTTGGCAGCCACAGCAACCTTGTGCTTCTACCCCTTAGATGGGGGAGAAGGTGGCATGTCTGGTACAGGTGCCGATGGTGAGCGCTCAGCAAATCCAGTGCACTCAGGGGTCACTCTGCATTGCTGACCATACATCCCCTGCATTCAGCCCGATTGGGCTGTACCACCAGCAGTTGCCTGTGCAACTTGCTGCTACTGTGATGCCCAGCCCACAAGGTCTAAAAGCATGGAAAACAGTGTTTGTGTCTGCAGAGGACTTTATTTTAGCAGTAAGAGAGGCTGAGGCTAGATTAGACATAACTATGATTATCCAGTAAACAATGCACTCAGAGGTGTTGTGGGTTTGGTATTATTTCATGTTTTCAAATCAAGGCTGGATATCTTTTGACAGAACAATACTCCAACCCAACCAGGAGACACTTTATTTAACAAAACAACTGTTTAATAACATTCTAGAGTCTGTGTTGTTGCACAAAGTCAGGCTGGATGCTTACAGTAGTTCTTAAAATTTGAGACTCCTATGAGATGCTTTGTCTTCACAGCCAATTATTTTAGTTATTCATGCACCAGAACAAAATTAGATACCTTTGAGACACTACAAAGGAAATTGTATCCTTTCATTGCTAATTCTGATATGCAGTGTGCCAAACTTGAACCATGTCTTTCGACGTGTGTTGTAAGACCATGCCAATAGCAACAGCCAAAAGTAACAGCTTTCCTTCTGTCAATATTTATTCAACTGTGAATTGTTTATGGCCAGGCTTTGTTGCAGGTTGATTGTCAGCAGCAGCAGCACTTACTTCTTTATTAAAAGAAATACTAAATTTTCATGCCTAATTGAATTTCCTTTTCACTAGAGTACATTCTTTGAAGCCCCTCTACTGCTTTCAGCAGCATTACCCTGGTCAAAAATGGGCATCCACATCGACATATTGCACCTTGTAATTTTACACTCAGCTAGATATACTGCTTTTCTCTAACTCCAGAAGAAATTTCTCTAATGCCAGAAGAAAGCTGGCAGTTGGATGAAGTATACTTCAAGGGCTACTGCTTTGATGGAATGATCTGTTTTGCAAAAGTACTCATCCTTGCACTCATCATTTTGTAGAGAGAAATCTAAGCAGGTCTACTTATAGAAGAGCCATTTGGGGCCCAATGTCTGAATTGTCTGTACTTTGGTACAAATGTTTTCAAACTGACCTCTGCCCTGAATGAAAACTGATTCAGATTTATCTAGAGACAGAAGCCAAAGAAGTGCCTCAGAGACACAGCAAAAGGAAGGGATGTTTAGGCATTTTAATGGCTCCTCTTTAATACTTTCCTGCCTGAACAGAAAATGGAAACTCCTTATCCTTTCATGCACTATCGTCCTGTTTTGTCCCTGTCCCTGTTTTTGGTCCCAGCTACTCTGGCTTTCCAGATCATTATTCCTAAATATCTGAAGACTGATCCTTCGTTTTGCAATTTTGTAACAAAGCACTAATTCCTTTCCTTCTCTCTTATCTTGATCTTGATGTTACTGATGCCATGTTGACATTGTAGCCAACATGTATAGAACAGAATTGAGCACTGCTCTCCAGAATGAGAAACTGTGGAAGCAATTCATGCCCCATTAGGATTGACATATGTAAGCATATGGTGTTTGACCATGATTTTGCTTTCTTTATGTTCATCTGAGGGATAAAGTACAGGAAATAAAAGGAACAGGAAATAAGTTTTAAGATCAGAAAGTTGTTTCAAGTTTTCTCCAGAAAAGCTTCTGAATAAACCAATTCAAGTTAGCCAGAAATCTCATAGGAACAACTTTCAAACTTTTAGAATATGTGAGTATGTATACTCTGATCTACAGAGGATCTGATCTATAGAGATTTTTTTGAAACTTTCTGATGCATATGAAATTCAGCATGTTTCAAACTAGTTCTGATTCTGCAGGATTTCAAAAAGTAATTTATTTTGGGGTTTTTTTTGATTGGTTGGTTGCTTGGTTGGTTGGTTTTTGTGGACACAATGCAAAGACTCACAGAATATTCTGGGTTTGAAGGGACTCACAAGGATCATCGAGTCCAGCTGTTAAGTGAATGGCCTGTAACAGGGATTAAACCCATGACCTTGGTGTTATTAGCAATGTGGTCTAACCAACTGAGCTAATCTCAGGGTCATTAACTCAGAATAATATATTTTAAACATAATTTTAAAACAAATTAATTTTTTTCATATATAACATTTTTTTACTATTCATGTCAATTGCCGTGATTTCATTGAAATACTGTTTAAAGTTTCTAAAGTACAAATATTCCAACCAAACCAAAGAAATAACTAGTTTGTTTTGTGATATGATCCAAACATTTTATTTGATTTTTTTTTTTAACCTCTGCTTGAACATCCTGCTACATGACAGTGGTCAGAGTTTTGCTTTGGACCATTACACCAGGTTATTGTGTAGACTTGTGTGAAAAGTCTTTCATGGACTAGTGAAAAGAGTACACAGATGCCCTTCCTGTTCTCATCATTACAATTTCAGGCTGCTTCTGTCCTTAACTAGGTCTGGACAGTGAGATCATACTTTGAAAACAGAGAAGAGAATTACAGCCCTCTCCTTTTTACAAGAAAATTTCCATGGGAATATAACACAAGCCATTGTTTAACAAATTTGACATGGAAAATTTAGTGGTTTTAACATTTGTTTTGTAGAAGCTTCTACAAAGCATCTCTAACTTAAGTGGTGGGGGTTTTTTTACCTCTCCTTGACCTAAAAAATCCCTATATTGGGAAAATTTTGCAACAGCTGGATAGCTCATTAATCAATGGTGAATTAAGAAAATGACCTAGGACTGGTTATCAACTGGATTTTCAGTATGTTGAAAAAGTTACATCAGCCTCCAGACACTGTAACATAAGGTAGTATAACACAGACACCCCCAGTTAGGGATCTCCTGGGGTGAGGAACGGAATGGAGAAGAGAGATTGATGACACCATGTTTTCCTGAATGTCATCTGTGAGGAGTCTTTATGGCAGAAGTTCTATTTATGGCTATATAGCTGTGAAGTTAATTCCCATGCTAGTACCTGAGTAGCTGTACCACACTGACATTGTAATCTTGTGCTGGTGGGAAGAATCTCACATTGTTCACTAGAGTAATAAAAACCCAGCCCCACAAAATGCACTGTGAGATGATGTGTCTCTTATCAGTCTTTACAAAATATAAGTGCACAGTTCTCTCCATTAAACCCACAATGACTTCTTTCCTGCTGATTCAAAGTACCTGAAAGAGGTGGCGCAGGAAACCTTTCCTAGGAATTCCTACAGTGGTGCCTATATCAGAATTGCTTTAAATAAGGCAAAATACCTTTGGTTTATCATTTTTCCTTTAAGCTTCAACTGTGGATCGCATGTCTTCCAAGAGCTGTGGTTCTTTTCAGTAACTTTAATGCTTGTATATCAATTTTTAGCCAGGTTTCCTAAGGAACTGATTTTTCTGTGATGACACAGTCAGTGTCTGCAGTTTTATATCAGCTCCCTCTGTCCTGGTAACTCTGCAACCTGCTAGCCAATTTGAACTGAGTTTGAAGGAGATGATAGAAATCTTAACATGAAGTATGTCTCAATGGGTGTTTGTTTTTTTTTGTTTTTTTGGTTTTTTTTTAAATATCAAAAAAAATGGAGGGAAGAAAGAGATCTGAATTAGTACCTCAGAGAAGAAGGTAGGTGTAAGTCAGTTGTATGACAATCTGTTTGGTAGCAGTCAGCCAGTCTTCATGCATGAAGACAACTGGCCATAGCATACTGACGACATGAAGGAACAGAGTGACTGAGGTTACTACACTGGGAAGGCAGAAGAGGGTATAAATCTGTAGGAAACCCAAACAGTTTTTCTGTTCACTAAAGAATGTGCTAATTTTAGTTGCTGTTGTGCACTTCTACCTGCCATACTGTAACTGCCTGTGGAACTGAACTTCACCCCACACAGGAAATTTTTGCGATTTTCAATTTAGAAGTAATTGATAATAGTTATCAGCACTAGATTTCATGGTTGGAAACTTTTCTCCTTTTGTCATCCTAAGACCTGCTTTTCTTAAAAAAAAAAAAAATAAAGAAAAAAGTAAAAGGACTTACTGGGGTGGTTCATTGATGGATAGAGGAGTTCTTAATCACTTCATGTCTTGGACTGGAGATCTAAGTGACTTTTTAAAGGATATAGACTTTGGGTTTCTGACTTTCAATCTGGTTTTGATCTGCAAATCATCTATTTTTGATAGATGTAGTGAGGAATTTATGCTTACTGATGATGGGTTTGTTTTTATCACTTGACTTAAAGGCCTTTCAGAACCAGCCCATGGATCTCCAGAAGTCTGTGCAGAAAATTCTGCATACATGTGCTTACATCAGCAGCTAGTGTTAGGGCACCACAGATCCTTACTGGATAAGGTGGCATGGGCAGTGTTACCTGGGAGCTCTGAGCAGGACTGCTGTAGTCCTTAATATCGTTTGCATTTATTTTTGTCGTTTATCTCCAAATCCCTAGCTGCTGTATTCCTTGAATAGCTCATCCCTTCTTGTTTATCTATTGATATCCAAAAAGTGTTTGAAGAAATGTCAGAAGTTTTCACCAACAGACAAGGCTCTGGTGTAGGAGAAAGTGCTGGAGCAAGACAGCAAGAGGAAATGGTCTCAAGGAAAAGTGAAGTAGCACAGTCAGGCTCCTTGTTGGAGTTAAATGTCTGATAAAGCATTTGCTCCTCACTGAAGGCAGAGTGTTTGGAAGAGGTTTGTTCCAGCGCTGCTCTGGCAGCTGTAGCTAGCAGAACTGCATGGGAGTACCTGGCAGGGCAGCAGAACCCGTGGTGGACAGAACATTGGGCAGTGTGGGTGCAGGGCAGTACAGGCAGGGGAAGCTCTCTCATGGGGCAGTCAGCAGCTGAAATTGTCTCCACAAAACCACTCCACTGACAGCAGCAGTGCTGTTTCGGGCCGTTGTCAGCCTGTTGTGTCCTCTCTGGCTGTCAGGTGTTGGGAAGGCCGAGGGCTGGTGCTGTGGCTGGCAGGTGAGCATACCTGGAGAGAAAGTGCAAAGGACACAAATATTCCTCATGCATGTCCTTGGGGAAACTGGAGTGCAACCTGCAAGCCAACGTCCTCCAGTTTGGCCCTGAATAGAGTGCACAAGTTTGAATAAATAAATCCTGTTCCCTGAGGAAATGCTCAAGTCTTTGTGTGGAGCTTTGTGACAGCAGAGAAAGCTATTGGAAGCAAAAGTAATGCTGCATAATTTGCTTGTTCATCCACGTTCAATAAACTCCTTTGTGTACAGTTATTGCCTTTATGCAAAATAAACATCTCTGACAATGAAACAGGTTGCTGGAGACTAATCTACTTTCTTTGGTGGTTCCTTAGCAACTGCAGTTGTGTATTAGTTGCCAAGCAGCCTGGTTCAATGCTTTGCAATGAAGCAAGCAGAGAAAAAAAGTAAAATAAAAAGGTGCAAGACTGAATTGTGAAGTTAAGTGAAGACTAATAAGCAAATATTTGTGCTTTGTTTTTAAGGTCATCAGCCATTAGTTTTTCTCTGCTCTTCCAAAAATACACATATTGAAAGCTTTGCTGTGGTCTCCTGACAGTGAGGTTCAGGGTTGTGCTGGCTAGCACAGTGGTGGTGGTGCCATCGGGCTGTGAGCTTCCCCTGTATGGGCAGAGCTGGCAACCTGAACAGAAAGCTGGGACACAGAGGACCCTCTGAGATGCTCACCCAGGCAGCACATGCTGGAGGTGCCACCAGAGGTTATCGGTGGTTTCTCTGTACTGGTGAAGGGCAGAATCTGTATGATGGCCAATGACAAATACAGGCTGGAAACAAAAGTCCTACCTTTATCTACAGTGAAAAGGTTTCACCTACATCCATACTCTCCTCCTGACTGGAACAGAGGTTGTTTTCCAGGCAGGTAAAAGAAAGAGGTCCCTGGAGGCAGATGGGGATCAAAATCTGGGGAGGGGTAGACAGGAGAACAACCAGGGCTGAGAAACTATGGGGTTAACCTGGGAGAGTTCACAAAAAGAAAGAAAGTGTAAAAGGATTGCTGGCCACTGCTCTGATTCTGACACCTCCACTGAGACCACTCTTGCTGAGCTGAGGCAGTGCCATGAGAATACACTGTGTGGCTTCAGGATGGGTGATCAGGGCTTTTCCTGCCGGTGAGGGGCCTTGGCAGGAGCCTGCTGGCAGGGTGGGCAGTCTCTAACTACAGTGGGTTCCAGGGGATCACACAGACATGCCTGGCACAGCCGAGAACCAGGACCACCAAAGGAGGGAGGAACTGGGAAAGCTACCGGGGAGCTGACAATCCATCCCCATCTGTGGGGGGCAGCCGTATGGCCACGCTAATATCGGATGTCTGGGGTCTGGGTCTTAACATAAATTGGTTTATGTCAATGTCTTCCTCAGGGCATTAGGCTCCACAGTCCAGATGGCAGAGTGCCCTTGGTACAGAAACCATATGGTAGGATATAGGAGAGGTTCAGGAGGAGAGAAGAAATACATTGTGCTGTACATTTCTCATAACAATAGGGTCAATGACATTTATGTCATCATTAGTTGATGGCACAAATGACTCTAAAGTCATGTGTGGGCATAATTAATGATGACAAAACATAGGTACAGCACACGTAGACTGCAAAAATTAGGCTGCATCATAAGATTTAAATTGGATCTTAATTTTAATAGTTTAAAATCCAAAGGATTTAACAAGTCAAAGATTTTAAAGCTTTTGCAGCAGGGCACAGTACCCAGAAACAGTGGAGTGAGCAGTATTATTGCAATGTACAGCACTTTGAGAATTGTTAAGTCTTGGAGACCTGAAGTATTAGACTGAGCAGCATTGGGAACAGCAAAGTCTCTGTGGTTGCACAAAGAGAGACAGAGGGAGTGTGGGTCTGTCTGCTGGGAATGAGGGGCCACAGGAAGCAGGGTAGGAATGGCCTCAGAAACTGTCAGATCAGTACTGTATTTTTCTTTTCCTGTCCTAAACTCCCAGACATTGAATACAGTGTTTAAAACTCAGTCTGCAAAATGTGTTTTTATTTTACACTGCCCACCCCCCACCCCCCCGCCCCCAAAAAGAGGCATTTTTGTTATCTGACCTCACCAGAGCTGCATCCTTTTGCTGCTGCTGCTTTTTAATGATCATTTAAAAATGATTAACAATGCCTGGAGCCATGACAGCCTGACTTCCTGTGCTGAACTGCATGTCTGGATTTGCAGGAGGGAGTTCCTGACAAGAGAGTTTCCTATAAAACAAGGACACTTGGGTCATTGTTGAGAAAAAATGACTGCATGCAAGAGGTATAAGTCACAGGCTATTACAGATGCTCTGGCAGAGATATTTTTTTGCTTGTTTAGGGTTTCTTTTTTTTAGCACCGGAAACACATTTGTTTGCAATTCCTAAAGGCATCAGAGCAACAGAATGACTAGCTGTTACTGGCTGCATGAATCTAATCTTCAGTTCTATCTTCTTTTTTAAAAAAGAGCAAAGCGATGGGAAAATCTTCTTTAGAATCAGGTGGGATTACTGAAAGATTTGAAGTAGGGAGAAGCATGACAAAAGTTCACTTACACCATGGGGAGTGGAGACTTTGTAGGGTTTAGTTTCTGAAACGGTGTCCTCAGTATGTGGTTATCTACTGTCTCAGAAACAAAAACTCCAGCGTTTGCTCTCTGGTCCCACAAGTAGAGGCCCGGTTTCGACTGGTTGCCGGACTCTTTCACTGTCTGAATCCCTTGTGGTCCCTGGTCAGGATTTCTTAAAGCTTATTTCAAGGACTGTGTTAAGGTTTGGTCATTTAGGCTTGTTTCTAAATGAATTTGCTCATCTTGAAAAGGAATTTTATTTTGGATGAAAAAATATTCATCTGTATAGATGGGAAAGAGGAGGAAATGTGGTTGCTACACATTTTTGGACACTTTTAACTCTCCTCTCTAGCTGACATTTGCTTTCCTCTGCTGGGGTACTAGATAATGGAGAACTGAACTCACCTGCCTGTAGGAACACACGTGCAATTGTATCAGTCACTATCTGTTGGGTGTACCAGGGTGATACAGGAAGTTATTTCTGAACAGGAAAGTTATTTCTATAAAATCCTATTTTTATTTTTTCTGGATGGCAGAGCAGATGGAAAGAAGGAGACCTTCCTTCTTGGTTCCAAGGAAACAAGCTCATGAAAACAGCTCATTTCCAACAGCAGAAGTGGTACTGCCATGCTGCGGCTCAGTCATCCACGTGTTATGTGGCCGGAGCCTCTGGAGACACAAGAGGAGTATCACATCTGGCTAGCTGGTACCACTCGGTAAGTCCATGGGTCCCCTTTAAGTTTCTTGTTCATCTCCATCAAGATCATAGAATCAGAATCATTTAGAAAAGACCCACTGAGTACAACCATAAATCTAACACTGCCAAGTTTACCACTAAATCATGTACCTATGCGTCATGGCTACAGATCTTTTAAATTCCTTCAGGCATTTAATCACAGATTCACAGAATCTCAGAATGGTTAAGGTTGGAAGGGATCACTGGACATGTTATCACTGGAGGTGATCTAGTCCAACCTCCCTGTTCAAGCAGGATCCCCTGGTACTCAGGATTGTGTCCAAATGGTTCTTGAGTATTTTGAGGGAAGGAGACTCCACACCCTCTCTGGTCAATCTGTTCCAGTGCTTGTCGACCTTCCTCCTATTCACGGGGAACTTCCTGTGCATCAGTTTCTGGCCGCTGCCTCTTGTCCTATTGCCTGGCACCACTGAGATCCATCCTCTTGATACCCTCCCTTGAGGTTCTTACATAGATTGATACAATCCCCTCTCAGTCACCTCTTCGTGAGGCTAAACAGGTCCTGCTCTCTCAGCTTTCCCTAATAAGAGTGATGCTCCAGTTGCTTAATCCTTTTGGTTGCCCTCTGCTGAACTCCCTCCAGGAGCTCCATGTCTCTCTTGCCCTGAGGAGCCCAGAACTGTACACAGCACTCCAGGTGAGGCCTCAACAGGGCTAAGCAAAGGGGCAGGATCACCTCTCTCAAACCACTTCCCAGGGCAGTGTTGTGGTTTGACCCTGGCTGGATGCCAGGTGCCCACAAAAACCACTCCGTCACTCTTCTCCTCAGCTGGACAGGGGAGAGACATTATAGTGAAAGACTCATGAATTGAAATAAGGACAGGTAGAGGTCACTCTCTGATTATTGTCATGGGCAAAACTTGGGAAAATTAATAGAATTTATTACCAGTCACAATCAGAGTAGGATAATGAGAAATAAAACAAATCTAAAGAACACCTTACCGCCACCTCTCCCTCCTTTCCAGGCTTAGCTTTACTCACTATTCTCTGCCTTTTCCCACAAAGTGGTGCAGAGAGATGGGACCCTTTTTTACCATGGCTTGCTGTCCTTCAGGAACAGGCTCCTCCAGCTTGGGTCACCCAGAGGGCCACAGGTCCTGCCGGGACCCTGCTCCAGTGTGGGCTTCCCACAGGGTCACAGCCTCCTTTGAGCATCCACCTGCTCTGTTGTGGGGTTCTGCATGGGCTGCAGGTGGATCTCTGGTCCCCCATGGAGCTCAGTGGGCTGCAGGGGCACAGCTATGTCACCATGGTCTGCACCATGGGCTGCAGGGGAATCTCTGCTCTGGTACCTACTGTCCTTCCTTCTCCACTGACCTCAGTGTCTGCAGAACTGCTTCACTCACATATTCTCACTCCTTTCTTCTCTGGCTGCAATTGCTTCTGCCCAATAATTTTTTCTCACCTTCTTAAACATGTTCTCATAGAGGTGTTACTGCTATCACTGATGGGCTCAGCCCTGGCCAGGGGCATGTCCGTCCTGGAGCCGGCTGGCATTGGCTCTGTCAGACACGGGAGAAACTTCTGTCAGCTTCTCACAGAAACCACCCCTGCAGCCACCGCCACCCCACTACCAAAACCTTGCCACACAAACTCAATACATTCCACACCTCACCTCTGTGAATCACGTTTAAGAAATATCATTAAAATCCACATACATCACGCAAACTTCAATCACATCAACAAAGAAAAAGAACTTTACACACATAAAAAACAAAATAACATCATCACTGCACCATGGAAGACATCTTCAATCTGAATTAAACAGAAGAGAAATGGTGAGGAGGGCTTGTTGGTGCAACCTGCTGTGTGTAGAAACACAAGTGTGAAATGCTTCAGTAGGACAGTACAGAAATCAGGCTTGCTGAAGCTCTTATTGACTGAAATTCTTATTGGATTCACCTAAATCCAAAGCAACAAAACAGTCAAAGAAATTATGGCATGGATGATCCAGAATTTAAACATGCTACATAATGAATGTTTGCCAAGAACTGTTTGTATTCATGTTATTTAATATCTTTGTTAGTCTGGAGTTGATGAAAATTACTAGGTTTAAAACAAAACTGGTATCATCTGTGAAACTGCACAATGGTCAGCAATATATTCTGAGCAAAGAGTATCTGCAGTAAACTGGGAATTGAGTTTTGGAAACCATTACACATCATTCATGATGACAAAGGCAAGTTTCTCATGTAAAATCAATTTGTTGATGACAAAACTTAAAAAATCTACTACTACTAAAGCCAGAATGGAAAGCAGCCAACTTGGCAGAAACAGATCTCCCAACAGGTTTCAGTCGAATATTTTTACAGTTTAGACAGAGCATACCAGTGAAAACTATGAATCAGTCACAGCTTCCCTAACCTTCCATGTTGAACTGAAGCTCCATCACAAACATCTTTCAACTGCGTATTTCATTTGCTGCTGGGCTTAAGTTTACCTACAAGATTAGAAAAGCCAACAGTCTTCTTCGTTCCTTATTTGCATTAAGTATCTCTTTTTTTATCAATTAATAGACAAAATACATGCATTTCATACGAAAAAAAGTTTTTCTTGCCAAACAAGGAAGTGTCACCATGATAAATATAACAGCTACTGCAAAACTACCTTTCCACAAGGACTATTGTAGATAAACAGAGTTTATGAATATTAAAGTCTTGAAAATGTCATTACATTTTCCCTGCTAATACCAACAGCTGAAACTTCTGACTTTAGCTCATTGATGATACAGATATCGTTCCATATCTTTCTCTCTTTTTCTGAAGTATTTCATAGCTTAGATAACAGCAGCTGAGGCTCACCTGTGTGGCCTGCAGCCAGCACAAGTAGGGGGAGCTGGCCAAAAAGGAAATGTTCCCAGCTCTTGTGTGCACCTGGTAAATGAATTCCCAGGAGATAAATATTAAAAATTGAGCTGTTTTGGAATTTCCCTATAAAAGTTTTTATTTCTAAAATCAAACAACATTTTTTTTTGAGACCAAAACTTTGTGTGAAGTTACATCCTTCTGTTGACAGGCAAGTTATCTATACGAGAAATGTATTTTTCCCATGTCCATGTGGCACATGAACCTCCTTCTCCCACAGCCCATTTGTGGCTTGATTACAAGGCTATAATGTATTTGGTATTGGCATTCTTGCTGTAGTGCCTGCTAGAGGTGTTCCATTTTGTAAAAATATAATTCCTCTGGATGGAGGACTTGATCTTTCTCAATCCATATGACTGCTGTTGAATAATTTTCCCCATTCCAGAGAACACCATGTCTTTTTTTTTTTATTATTGTTTAAATCACAACCTGTTTCCAATGATCTTGGCTTCTTTCCAAAGGCAGCAGAAAAATTGGACTTGCTCACAGGGGTAATTCACTGACTTTCAGCCACAGGACATGGGAACCATTTCACAAGCATTCAAAATTTAACTGCAGAGCATTAAGCTGATGGCTGAGATATCCTGATGACAATGCCTTTCAGCAGTTTGTAGCAGGAACCCACAGCATGCATGTAGGATTTCTCTGAAAAGCTAATGAGGTACTGTCTATTCTTTCTTTTAAGAGTCACCTGTGCCCTCTTTGTGGTGTGTTTTATCCTACCAGCTAGGCAGAGTAAGTGCTAGACCATATGGTAAGCACAAAGAGATGTGAAGTTAGTCCTGATGAGATACAAAGGCTGTCTGAGTTCAGGGAGTGAGGTCCAAGGAGAAGAGGATTAGAGTGAAGGTCCATTACTTCCAGGCAGATGGCCTGGGACTACCATCCCCCAGGAGATGGGGGGTGGGAGAAGAAAGTGTACAGCAGGGAGCAGGTCACAGATTTTGTGTGAAACTGATCCTCACCTGCTTTTAAGGGGAATTCCGTTCCTGTGTCAAAAGTACCATACTCCAGTGGGCACTGGCAATCCTTTGGTCCCGCAGCCAGGACACTGATTTACAAACTTGGCTATCTGCATCCTGTTCTGAGTAATTTTTATTCTGAATGCATGTCTGAGATCAACAAACTGTACCTCCTTTGTCTGTGAATTTTGCCTGAGCAGATTTTTCTCAGGATTTCAACTTTTGTCTGATTGATCCATATTGGAGATGTTTCTTCTGACAGAATCAGAAAATGCAGAAAGATGTGAAATATGAAGAATTAGCATAAAATGCCAAACCCTTTCCACTTTGAAGACTGACAATTTCTGTAGATTTGTATTGTATATTAACATTTGCTTTTAATGTTTTACCAAAGGCAGTTAAGAGACGAAATCAATAATGCTTTTGATATAAAATGTCGTTTTGCTTCTGGGCAGAACAGCTGTCACACATGCTTTCAGAGCAGGGCAAATGGATTACATTTATAGGAGGATATGTGTGCAGTATAGCATATTGTCCTTATCCAACAAATGAAGGTTTTCCCATGAGATATGTAACTGATTCTCAGTGACACCATCACTTCTGCTTATACATCTGTTCTGCTTTTAACTGCAGTATAACTCAATCATTCTGGACAGATCCTCCTTTCAGATATATATTTCCTCTAAACCTATCAAGTCACAGGCATGACAACATCTGAACCTGTGCCAAGGCCCATAATTAATTGGAGACCCACCTCCTCCCTCCCTAAACAGAGCCTTGGCCACTGAAGGTCCGTCACCATCTTCCCATGGCAGGGTTGAGCTTCACTGGCTGCTCCACCCTGCTGTCACTGGCAGCAACCTGTCAGACAGGGAAGGGCTTGCTTTGTTCCGCCCTCTTAATCAGGGATTTTCACTGGAGGCCTTCAGACTTGCACCAGACAGGCCACTTTTTCAAATCCGATTTTTTAAGAACACCTAAATCTTATGCTTGTTCAGTTTAGCACTTAGATGGCAGTGCTCTGGAAAGATGTGCACTGCAAAAGGATCATCTCCCCAGTTGTTCATTGTGAAATTTTCTTAAGTATGAAACTCATACCTGTCAGCTAAAAAGAGTCTTAGTTTTCCCACTTTTAGATGGCTACAAGCGTAGATGTCTTCATCTCAGTCTGTTACCCTGGGTGCCCTTTACAGTCCGTGGAATGCAATGAATGTCTGTCCTAGGACAGAAAGAAGCCTTCTTGCCTCTCACCATTAAAGAGTGTCTCATCAGAACCTGAACTGTCTGAGAACTGGCACCATCCTCCAAGTGTTGTCTGTATCACGACAAGATAAAAGGCATGTCTGCATGCATGCAGGCAGGCAAACACACGTTCTCATTCCAGTTACAGGCAGGGTTGGGTGGACTTCAGCCTCTCCGATGTGGGTGGCAGAGAGCATTCACACAGCTGCTTACCTGCCTGCAGACAGAGCCCGTGGTCTGGCTCAGTAACAGCAGTTGCCTCAGCACTGGTTGCACTGCTGCCCCTGTGACCGTGAAACAATACAAGTACAGCTCTAAGTAAGGGGCATCAGATGTCAGGGATGTTTTCAGAGAAATAAAATGTACGGGTTTACTTAAAATTATTGAAGTTGCAGTATTATAAATGCCATCAGAAATCCAGGCAGTTCTGTTCAGAGAAATAAGCTCCCTTCACCTTGTGTGATGAACAAGCAATCTCAAGGTACAGGGTACTCCATAAAGAGGATGTGGAGCAACCTGATCACTAAGATGAGGCAATGAACTACCAAATTCTCTGAAACAAATGCATATCCTTCTTATACGACAGTAAAAAAATTGCAAGAAAGAATAATTAATTCTCCATTTTTAATCAAGCTTTAGAACACTGCCCTAACATACTTTTTGTTTAGAGCTCTCTTTTGTAATGGGCAGTAATAAACATTTTAGAAAGCACTGGTTATTTTACATGCTGACAATGTATATAATGTTTTTAAAAGTGAAGAATTTGGAGCAATGAATAATAACTCTTCCCAGGATGAACGAGCAATAAAGCTCAGTAACTGATGTACAGCTCTACACATAGTCGCTGATATAAATTCCACTAACCTTTCTATAATGCATTTTGCATGCAGTTTTGCACAGTCTGATTTCAAATGTTTCTTTCTGGGCTTAATATTTTGGCAAATTAATATTCATATACTGCAAGTCTGAAGGAGCAATATTGTGACCTACCGGGGTCTGTGGAAATTTTGTCATTAGTTTCTGTGGATGCAGAATTTCATGTTAGCAGAAGCCTTATTGTCCTGGTTTAATGGGCTTAGGATAGAAGTTAAGAGGTTTTTAGCTAGCAAAATATGACAGCCTTTAACAGAATTTCAAGTGACCTGCCAAAGGTTTAAAAAGAGCCCTAAAGATTTTTAAGGTAGAAATTAAGTTGAAAAATAAAATTTGAAATGGTTTTGTATGTTCCCAGTTCCAAGGGAACAATTCCTAAACAACTTGTCTGATCCCTCAGTACCATTAGGAACAGCAAGCAGAGGGAAGATCAAGGAAAACCACTAAGCATTTGAAATTTCTGTGATTTGTATTATAGGAGCTGCTGCTGACACAGTCTTCCTGGTGAAGTTAAATTTCCTCTTTCAGTCAGTTCATCCTTTTGAAAGGCATTATTCTTTCTCTCACTTAGATTACCCAGACTGCTTATGCTCAGGGCTTATCTGTAATGAGCTAATACATTTTGTCAAAAACTGCTAAGACACATGTTAACAAGATGTTGCCTTCAGCATGGACCAGAATGCTTGTACTTAAACATATTATCTGGACAGCCTTGATCCCACAGTCCTCTGGAATTTTACATCTGTAATGTACTGATGGTTACGTATCTCTTCAATGAGAAAATGTTTTCAGGTGCACAGAGGAAAATCAGTCTATTAATAATAGACACATTCTGTGTTTGCTGCTTTCTTTGTGTCTGCTTGATAGTCTGAGGCTGAAAATTTTAGATAGCAGTGTACAAACGAGCACTGTGTACCTCTTTCTTATCTTAGCATTCCTAAAGACATGTTTAATTGAAAGAAGCATTTATTCTGCCAGGTATGCGAACATGGGAGTAGCATTGCCACATGCTGAGACAGCCTCCTGAGGGCTGTTAGAGGCTTAGTACGACACACTGGAATGTGTCTTTAAACTGAGCTACTGAGATGGTGCTTTTATGACTACAGCTAGCTGAAACATGCAATTTTCAAAACTCAGGCCCTGCTGAAGTTTGGAGTTGCTAGAAGTATGTTGTTCAGACTCATTTCTTGAAGGTACTGAGCGCTAAGCTGAACCCAACTTGCACTGCACTAGTCTGAGGACACGGCTGCTAGTCTCAGGCCTTGAGATTTCTGCATGCCATGCTCTGGCAAAGGGAGCATGTCCAAGAATGGCCCTAAGGTTTACAGTTCCTACAGCATGTGGGGTACTGAGATGCCAGCTGCAGGAAAAATGGTTTATTGAAAAGGTTTGTGGGTCTCCTTTGTCCTTACCTGCACACCTCAATGAGAGTACCCCAGGAGTGGTAGGTCTGTGTGTGTGCATGTATCACAGAAACATTCCTGTTTTGCAGCAGTCATGCAGAGCACAGTCTTGGGAGAGACTCAAGCAGGATTGCCAGTAATGGTGCCTGCTTGTTGTTGCATGGAGATGGATCCTCAGGGCCTGCAGGGGGTCATTCTGTACAGAGAGGTACCTGCCCCACCATCCCTGCTCTGGTAGCACACACTGCAAAACCCTTTCTGTATGAGGTAAATGAGATGAGCACGTGGTGATGGTAATGAGTCTGACACTGCATGTATGCTGTGTAGCCATTGCTTCCTAGTGATCAGGATGCACCACCTACCAGGTGTCCTTTGTGTCTTCTGAGGCAGCTGAATAGTGCTGGTAACACGATCTGCAATGATACAGCCCTTGTGAAAGCACTGGGTGAGCACATGCTGCATGAACAGGTTATCAAAGGAATATTGATGAAATTGCTCTAAGGGATGCAAGGGAGGTAAGGGGGAAAAGTCTCTCTTTTATTAGACCAGGGTGTAGCTTGAAAAAAAAAAAGACATGGTCTCAGCTCAGTGATGGAGTCCTTAAAAATCTTTCAGCCATCAGAGCAGTGGAAGGCATATTTAATGAGACAAAAGAAAAAGTTATGTGCAGTGTTCTTTATTCTTTCCTTAGAAACTAATTTAATTAATAAAATCCAAAACTTTTAGTGTCCTAGCTCCTTGTAGACAAGCATTAATTGTTTACAAATTTGTCTAACAATCAGCTCACAAGCTTCAAAGGGAGCTCATTACCAGGATAAAAATTCTTCAAATTACTTTCCCATCCATCTGAATTATATTCATAATCAGTTTGTAATGAAGTTCAAATCCCATCCTTTAGATCACTAGAGAAGCCTAAAGTGGAAGAGCTGTGATAAAATTATTCAAATCTGGCATGATTATCTTCTGATTGTTCTTCCTCAGAACAGCTCACCCACTGACTTAATGAGTTTCTGATTAAAAAAAAGCAATGAATGATAGAAATAATTAATTTGTCAATAAGGACTAGCTTATCTGATATTCTAATTTGCAGATTAGTATTCAGTTAGCATTCTTCAAAGTGAACAAAACCTTCTGTTTTTATTGAACGTCTATATGAATCAATAATGAAATGTTTTCTTTTTAAAAGCAGCATAACCTGTGTAGTGGTTTGATGCTATCTGTAAAGGTGGAATGATTTAGTGAGAAAACAAGTGTGCACTGTTTTGTTTTGGGGTTTTTGAGTTTTGGGTTTTTGTTTGATATCTTTGAAGATGCCAGACATCTATTATTATGTTGGTGAGCTGGACTTTAGACTTCCTGTTTGTAAGTTGGACTTCCTTGCAGACTCTTTCTCAGTCATGCTGGAAATCACTGATTCATGTGCAGATCTCTAGGATAAATAATGGGAAATACATGATTAATCAACTATGAATTTGATAATTTTTTAAAATGTGACACAAACTTATCTAGTGTTTCTGTAACAGCAATAGCGTACTTCCAGAAATAATTTCCTCCTTCCTATTTTCATCCTTCTACAGAATTTAAGAGGTGAATTTAACAGTGGGGCTCAGAACTTGGGACAAAAGGGATTCTGCTTCTACATCATCAGAACTGGCTAATCTCACATTTGCTTTCAGTGGGTGGTCTCAGGCAGAAATAAGTGATTTCAGGGATTGTTTCCATTAACTGGGGGCAGACAATCCCTGAGAAAGTTAGTGTAGCTCAATCTAAAGGCATGGGTGAGTGCCAGAAGAAAAGTAGAAATCTTTTCTTATTCCTACTAGCTTGAATAATCAGAAAGGAGCTATCAGTTTTAATGGGAAATAAATTAACCAATAACCTTGACCTCTCAGTAAAGAGATGGTGGTGAAGGAGGTAGTGGAGGTCAAAAATTCACCTGAAATAACGTTTGAAAAATATGGTAATATAAATTGTTTTGCCCTCTTTATAGTAATGAATGACACATCAGCAAGATGTGCAAGTCTCACCAGAAATTACTGCTGTAAATTGTCATACCTGATAGGAATAAAATGGTTTTGCTTCTTAAGCAAGAAATGCAGGTGGGGGAGAAACATCTCTCTCATCCCCATTCATTTCCTGTAGAATGCTAGGGTAGAAGACAGTATCAACCAGAAGAGATAAGAAATCTGTTTCAGAACAAAGAAATGTCTTATTGTAGACTACACATAACATATTTCAGTTTGAGTCTGAAGTGAAAGATTTCTCAGTAATTCCCAACAGTCCAATAGCATTCTAGATGTGGGTAATTCTCAGTTGTATTCTCCATGTAAGACCCAGAATATTTAAAATTTTTAGGGGCACAAAGAGTCATCAAGTTCTATATGTCCTTGAAAGTAAGTGAGAACTAAACACTGGCATTTCTACCTTTGAAATCTCCTGTTCATTACTTTAGACCTTAGAATGGAGATCTGAGTTTGGCTTTGGTTTTGTTTTGAAGTAAGACAGTCATTAAAACAATTGTTATAAAATTGTTGGAATAAATAACTTCAAAAGCTTTTAGCCAGGCCAGATGCCCAAGGCTGCAGTTAGATAGGATTCCTTCCCACTATTTTGCAAGCAATAAAAAATGGGCATTTTCACAAAACAAGCAAGTATTAGATGACCTGTTGCTGGGATTTTGTGTGCATGTAACAGCGGGCAGGGTGGCAACACAGGTCTGACTGCATCAAAGGCTCTTTAAGATGTGAGCCTAGGCCTACAAAAAGCGTGGCTTGGTTTATAGAAATGTATTCTTCCTGCACTCAAACTTTATCGCTGAGGGGATTGGGTGCAGTACGAGTCTGAGATTTCTGACTTTTTATTCTGGAAATCAAAACTGGATCAACACAATTCTGGAAACTCAGGATAAGTAAGCTCTTCCAAAGCACAGAACTATATCTGAGACATACAAATAGACTCAAGTCCGGGCTCTAGCACAGAGCCCTTGTATGACCTTGGCAAGTGACCTAATCACTGTGCTGTGGTGACTTAGTCTCAGTGTCTAGGTTCAGTGTTTGCAAAATGAGAATAACAGTACTGTCTTTGTCTTGTCTGTTCATATTGAAAATTCTTTGGTGCAGGAATCATCTCTGTGTGTTTAGTGAGGCTCTTGGCATTCAGCTCTAGGTGCTATTTTAATAACAGTACATAATTGCTGCTAGTTTTATCCTTAACCTTTTGGAACAGAGTTGGATTTAGAAAATCCTTTCTTTTAACCCCATCCTCACCTTGGGATATTCAAGAACTAAAGGAGACCTCAGTCAAAGTTATGCTTGCTTTGCAATACAAGACAAATAACTTGCCTTTGGTAACCCTGCATGACCTGGCACTCAGCTCCCTTATAGGCAGAAATCCACCAAAGATCCTGCTTAGTTTGATCCTGCCAGCTTTGAAGCCAGCATATTGCATTGGCTTATCTTCCAGAGGCTGGATTTACAGAGTTTGTAGCTAACAATAAATTTTATTAACTGCCTCCATGGAGAAAGACAAAATATCTCTGCAGTAATAAAGATGGAACAGAGTTGCAGAGCATGGGAGGCACTGGAGACACTTCTGCGTCCTGAGAGACAGCATTAGAAAGAAGATGGATGACTTCCCAGTGATAGCCTGTTTTACATATTATTCGTGTTCACTCAAATGCTCATGGTCATTAAACATGTGTGAATAGATGTTGTCTTTTTAGAGTCAGGGGGAGAATGAGAACTACTCAGCCTGAGTGAGGCACATCTGGAGTGCTGTGCCCAGTTCTGGGCTCCTCAGGACAAGAAAGTCAAGGAGCTACTGGAGGGGATCTGGCAGAGGTCACCAAGATGATGAGTCTGTAGCATTTCTTTTATGAGAAGAGACTGAAAGATCTGGGTCTGTTTAGTCCAGAGAAAAGGAGACTGAGAGGGACTCTCATTAAGGCTTATAAATGTCTCAAACGCAGACGTCAAGATGCCAGTGGTGGCCAGTGACAGGACAAGGAACAACGGCCATAAACTAAAACACAACAAGTTCCACCTCAACATGAGGAAGAACTTCTTTACTTTGCAGGGTGGCAGAGAACTGGAACAGGCTGCCTGGGGAGGTTGTGGAGTGTCCCTCTCTGGAGCAATTCAAAATCCACTCGGATGTGTTCTGTGTCACTTGGACGTGTTCCTGTGTCACCTGCTCTGGGTGACCCTGCCTTGGCAGGGGGTTTGGACTGGATGACCTCCGGAGGTGCCTTCCAACCCTAATGGTCCTGTGGCTCTGTGAGAACAAGTGCCAAACTGACCACAGGATTTTCAGGTACATGTGTCTTGTTAAAAATGTGACACATCAAAGATGCTTTGCTGTCAGGAGGTATGAAATTGTCTCAATTCTTAAATGAGAAGAGCAAATGCTTAACATCCTGCAGCATCTCTGTTGGCAGCTGGCCTGAGACATTGGCTATGTTGAAGGCCATGTCAAAATTCCCACTTACTGCACCAAGCAGTTGAGCTAGCTGTCCTAGCTAGCACGATGTAGCATCTAAGATGACCAACAGCCAGTGAGGAAAGCAGTGCAATTGCATGCCGTGTCCTAATGGATCCTGCAAGGCAATTGTGCAGCTGCATTTTGCAGTGGCTGTGGAAGTAGTTTGCTGATAGCTGATTATTAGATAGTTGCAAGAACAAGACTCTATATTAATAAGGAGGAAGGAAAGAAATGTTGCCAGAGGAGAGGTACGTCTTGTACCTTTTATCAATGCAAACCAAAAAAGTATCAGGACTGTGATTCAGTTCTCTTATTGTGTCATGTTTGTTCGAGTCTGATCCTGAAGCCACTGTAAATTGTTGCACTTATTTGGGCAAGCCTAAATATTTCCTCAAACTATTTTGTCCAAGTAGGAAACCTAGAATTGTCCCTTTTTCATATGATACCCTCTTTGTGGCTGTGATCCCCAAAGTACACAGGGAAGACAAAGTATTTAATAGGGGGTCTTCAGCCAGGTATCTACCTGGGTTTTCAAATTAACTGTTCATTTTTGTAACCAACTGTTCCTTCTTTAAGTGTCGTCTAATGGAAAATGCTGATGATAGAGTGAGCAAAATGGGGGTGGAAATAAGCCATTTTGAAGGAATTTTCTGTTTTACATTAACTAGATGGAGGCTCAATAAGCATGCACTAGTCCACTCTAAAGAAGACTATTTCTGAATCTAATCCAATTTGCACAGTGCTTATACATGCCATGACATTAAATATCAGAAGCACTTAATAGCACATGATGCTTATTGTAACCATCTTCCTGGTTAAAATCTCTTTTTCTAAGATCAAAGTAACCTAGTGAAATAAAACACTGTGAAATTACAAAGGAAGACATGTCTGTGCATCAGGGATGTGGTGGGTTGGATGGGACTGGATAAGTATGATGCTTCCTAGGGATAAATGCCAAGACCCTGCTTAGCCCTTCCTGAAATAAAACCCTGGGACATTACAGAGAAAGAAATGTCCATTCATTCTTGGCAGCTTCTCAGATTTCTCTTTTAAACAAAGTTTAATTTTGACACTGGAGCTGTCTGGAGGTTCACCCAATAAACCCTCTGGCTCAGCACAGAGGTGGTCAGTGAGTCCGGCATTCCGCATGTGGGCCTGATGCTCTTATTCTCAACCTCCACCTGTGAAGGTCTCTGACAGATGACAGGGGTCATGTAATTTTCCCCATCAAGGAAAAACCTGGTGATAGGCACCCTATTAGATCTCTGCCTGATTTCAACACACCCATAAAAATGAAGTGTGGCCCGACAAAACCCAAGATTCACCTGTCCTTTTCTTCTCTGCTTCATTCACCATGTCCTTCTTTCTTTCTAGTTATTTCTGAGCCTGGGAGCACCTAGAGGTGAAATGAGCAAAATGGGGATGGAAGTAAGCATTTTGAAGGAATTTTCTATTTTAAACTGACTAGATGGAGGCCCAATAAGCATGCATTAGTCCATTCTAAAGAAAACTGGTGATGATCCTCCTCTTAGTTCACTGGCATAGGAAATACATCCAGTTGCAACCTAGTCTACAAAACAGCCTGTGAGCTAACTCGTCTTCCTGAAGTAAAGCTGTTTGAGAACAGTGTGTCTAGTCTAAGTTAATCACTGTCTTTAGAGATCAGTTTAAACACCCATCAAATGCCTGGATCAAAGTAACACCAGGGAGTTCCCAAGTGCCACTTCCTAAATGTAACTGCCCTCCTGCAACTGCATTCTTCTCCTTGTTTTACTAGTTCTTTGTTTCAAAAACTATGCCAAGGGCTTGGCAAATATTTTAAATTCCTTTTATAATGAGGAAGAAAGCCAGGAGATTATATGCAAACTTGGGAATCTCCCATGCTAGGACAAAAGTGCACTGCAACAAATCAGCCTTTACTGAGCTTTGTACAGGCTGGGTGATCTGCAGCAGAGAGAAAAGGTTTAGTTGAAGTAGTCTCCCCTTCCACACTGAGATCACACTCGTGTTTATCTAACAGGTGGTGTGTGCCTATCAGTGCATTTGCTATGCCAGTGCAGCACCTTGCACCTTGTTTTCTGTGAGCTGCTGCTCCCCAGCCTGCACATGGGGCTGCACCACCACTTGCTCTGTTCAGTCCCACAGGACATGTGGGGCGGCTTCACTGATGGCAGACCTGAGGGCTGATGTTTGCATTATCAGTACAGAGTGTTCTCTGTGAAAACCACTGCAAATTGAGCCTGCTGCTTTTGTTTCGCATAGACAATACGGGCAGGTGAAGGAGGTTGTGTTTCATTGTGAGCTCCTTGGAACTGGCAGTACCTCAGAACAGGCAGTACCTCAGAACTGGCTGTACCTCGGAACTGGCTGTTGCACCAGTCTTTCCTTGCTATTAATTGTGAAGGGCTTTCTTACAGCTGCAACCATAACACTTGCAAGAAAAAAAATTCCAAGTCATGTTTTTCCCTAACTGAGGTCATTTTATCTGTTTCCTCTGGGTTCTCTTATTTCCAGCCATCTGGAGAAGTTCATTCGGACACAGGAAGGAGGGCAGAGCTAGCTTTGGGCTTTTCTTCCACTTGGGCTATCAATGGTACCTTGTCCTTTTTCAAGGATGGGCTTCAGGTGATGGTCATCTACAACTGGAGAGCTGAATCTGTTCATCTCGGTATGGGCCTGCAATGGGGTGTAATGGGGCTGGCCATCCTTCCTGGCTGGCTGGAGGTTTGTACTGGATTGTGCCTAAGGTTCAGGGAGGCATTGCTTACTGGTTAAATATTCTGTACGGCTAGGACCATACCACATCTTCCACTCACAAATGTCTGCAGGTTGTTCCATGGTTGAGAATGCCCTCCCCTCACCTGATAACCCCTAAACCTATCTTTTTAGACCTCCCATTTCCCATATCTTGTTTCCACTGCATCTTCTAGATCCAGCACAAAGTTAATAAGCCCAGCCAACGTATTTCACTTTGACCACTCCAATGCTGGTGTCTAATTGTGTGGCAAACTCAAGAAATTACTTTAGCTTACCCTTCATGCCCTTGCTTTCTGTCTTGATGCAATCAGGGTTATGCTTGCATCTCCTCAAAGGAGACTGTATTTTGTAGCTACTGTGGCTTTGGTAGCCACTGTTATGTCAGGAGAGATAACAAAACTAGGTAGCAGGCATATTGCAGCTACTGCCTGTTCAAGAAAAACTCTGTGTTTCTCTCTTTTCTTGGGTTTGCCCTGGCAGTCATCCCTTGTCTTCTCTCAAGACATGGTATTAAGTGTGGTCACTTTCCACTGAGATCAGTTTTTGGAATTAGTCATTCCAGGATGCATTCACTTTTCTTTTCCCAAGATAAGTGGGTACCCCCTAGGGAAAAAGTGGGTTTTCATTAATTTCCTAAATTACATTAATTCAAATTCCTATCTGGATAATAAAATGTTAATAGTACACAGAAAAGAATTCAAACAGCTCAGAAACCTAAACATAATTGCTTATGAACATGGAGTGTTTATTGCTGTCAAAATTAATCACTTTTCAACTTCCAGCTGTTTAAATCCTTCTGGCCGATCTCCAAGCAATTCTCCTTCAGTTACTTTTCCCTCAATTAAATATTAGTGCAGTTCTCAGGCTCTTGTTACATAAGCAGTGATTTCAAATTGCACCTCTCTGTTCTTTTAACCATAAACTCTCAGAAAATTATTCTGCTGCAAGGTTTTTTCTCATCTCAGATTTTCCTTGATGTTTATACCAATGAAGGAGGAACATTAACTTCATGTGAGCCTAGGCCTTAGTTGCAAAGTTTAGATGCAGACTGGCCGAGATTGGCCAGAAATGAACTTTGAGGCTGGATGCTGCTAGGTGCTTGGCAGGTAGTTGAGGTAAATGGAAACTGAGTGCACTTGGCATTCACCAAAACCTGTAGTGCTTCAGCAGAAGTGGGATGCTCAGAGGACTGCAATGGACATAGGGGATATCCCTGGATGCACCTCTGTCTCACAGATAATACCAAGGACAAAACAGCTAAAATGTAGGCACTGACAGTTGCACCACAGTAGGTAGATTGCTTGGAACCTCCATAAAAAAGCTACAGTATAGAAATTATTGGATCTGGGATTGATATGTGAGCTGTAGTTTGGTTTTATGTACCGGTATTTATCTGTAGGCACTCTGGGACAGTAGGGGTGCAGACAATTTCTTTGAGAATATAGGGTGGGAAAAAAGCCATATCAGAGCCCTGGTGGTGTGTATTCAGACACGGTCCAGGCAGTCAAGGTTTTGTCTGTGTGAAGATAGAGTATTTCTTCATCTGTGTCTCTGCACCTAGAGTCAGGAATCTGTGGCAGAGGGATTTTTCATGTCTGAGCCTTGACTGAATATGTAAGGCCAGTCAGTAGTATACCAGACTTGAAAACATGATTGAAATACAGTGAAAAAGAACAATACAAGTATGGGCAATACTGCTTACTTACTTTACTTACCACCTAGCAACACCTTTTTTTCAAGTGCAATTTTGGAGTGTGTATTTAAAGGGGAATAAACTTAACGATGCAAACAAAGAAAAGTGACTCTTGTAAAAGTTCTGGTTCTGCAAACGTGTCCATGCCCCAATAAGCAGCCATGGTTTTGGCTGAAACAAGTGTTCCCATTTTTAAAAATTTATGTATTAATTTAGTCTCTTTTTGAGAAGCAGCAAAGCTAGATTTTATTTTAGCAATTAAAAGCATCTATGTTTGCGTATTTGTGTGGCATTCCAATTCAGGCAAGCCAAATGATTACACAGGATACTAAAATATGGCTTCATTGTGCAGCTGGAAGGTTTCATTAAATGTCTGGTTCTGAGTGGAGTGGCATATACTTAGAGTGTCAGAATCCAGATCCAGTTGGACTGTTAAAGTGTCCAGCCAAGTTTATGCTATATACAGCTTCTAAATTTCCTGGGAGCAATATTTTTTAATGCCAACAAGTAAGAGGGTTTTTCTTTTCTTTTTTTCATCTGTTGTTCCTTCATCAGTCCTTTTGTTAACACATTTCTGCATCTGGGGTGTACCTCCTGTGCCAGTGATTGCATTTGTGTGTGATGTCAGGTCTGTCAGGAGAAATTACGGATGTAAAGTGGATGGAAGCCATGGGCTGAGCAGTGCACGTGCACATTTTTGATTCCTAGCTGCACCTTTTACTTTCTAGACCATTGCCTTCAATTTGTGCTCCCCTCTTACCTTTTCCTGACTGCCTCTTTCCCAAGACAGCAGAAGCAGGGAACTGAACAAATGAGAGTGGAAGCAATGAGAGTGGAAGCAAACTCCAACCCTGGTTTATATTTTCAGGAAACTTAGAGACTCAACATTTGTGAGAGCTCTGCTCTTGTGTTGAAACTGCTTCACAGGGTTTGCGAGTTATTCATCTAGGAGAGCACATATAGGCAATGCAACTGCACAAACCTTTCACTCTTAGGAAAACAAACTATTGCTTCTTCTCCAAATTCAGCAAAGGGCAATGCAAAGCTTTCTTGAAGATGGTGGGAGGAAGCAGCCTGAGTATTATCAGAAGTTTCAAATACTACCTTGACAATAGTATCCGATTGAATATCATCTCATAATCTCAGAAATGCCATATTTTCCTGCAGAAATAACCTTTGGTAGAGGAATCGATCACCACACAAACCAATTGACCTTCCAGGGTACGAAACCTCTTTGTGGGCACTGCAGGAATTTAAGTGCTTATTTCCAGGCCTAAGCAATTGTATATGCACATGCAATTGTGAACCAATATAATCTCATGCAGGTGCTTGGGTGTATGTATTTGTATATGAAAATTTTTCAATAGCAGGATGCATCAGTTTTAATTAAAAAAAAAAAGGGGAGAGAAGCAGAAACAATTTACTTTGAACTGATATAATTTCTGACACCATAATTTCTTTCAATATTTGTTTTATTAATTTAATGGGGGGTAATAAGGAATGGAATTATACTTAGCAAAAAATAATCTATCCTAGGGTGAAATAGGAATATGCTCATTCACCTGAACATGATAGCTTTGTGTTTACTTTCTCTTAAAAAAACCTCTCAAACAAAACAGCTATTGCTTTTCCTGGCAACACTTTTTTTTGTCACATTTCATTGCAGAAAGTAGAAAAAAACCCCTTATTTGTGCTGATTTGATTTGATTTGCAGGTATAGTGTAGACAGTTCCTGTAAGAGTTGAGGTTTCAAAAAGAAGCTCCTCTTGTTGCAGAAGGGAAAAATACCTTTCCTGAGACATAGAAATGGAGCATCATTTACTAGATGGAACAAGAGAAGACTTTGAAAAGCAAAATTTTGCTGATATAGCATGAAAAATTGCAGTTTGTTGTCATGTGTAACATAGGCAGCCATACGGCTATAAAGAGGACCAGAATGCCATTGGTGACATTCAAGAACTTGACAGTGTGTAACTAAAGTTGCAGCGAAGAGGGCTCTAAACTGTGCCATACAGTGTGAGGTGGGAGTTGTTACTTCCTTGTCTTCTGTAATTCTTGATTTCCAATGGGGAAAGACGAGAAGTGTGCTCAAAATATTTGTCTCCCACCTTCCTCTTTGCCATTGAGTTTCCTTAGGGCAGAATAAACTTGCTGTCAGCTAAGGTAAAAAAAGAGCAGGTCTGTACCCACTACAAAATGTTTTTGTCTGTGGAGCAAAGGGTTTTGGGAGCTGAGAAATTGCTGCCATGCTGCCAGCTGCTTCCTCAAGCATTCTGGCTCACTGCTGTACTTTCAAGGTGCTGGGAACAGTAGGGTGACACTAAATACAATCACATGAGATTGACAGTAAACACAATCGTTGTGTGGGCAAGATGCAGGAAAAGGAGATCCCGAGGAGGTTTCTGAAAAATGCCAGATATTTTGTTAAAGCATGAAGAAATCCCTGAACCTTGTGATCACATACTGTTCTCCCTCCCTCCCTACTCCATCTGGGAAAGAAGAGTATGTTCTCTAAGCCAAGGAGTTTGCCCCCGCTGCTGCACTGTGCTTATTTTCAGTTAGACCCCTGCATGACCAAAAGAGCTGCCTGCATGGCAGGAAGGTGCCACTGAGGTGCTTTCCACAAGCAGCCAGGGCATCACACAAGAATGAATGGGCAGTCCTAGAGCTGCTCCTCAAGGCTGGGGTGGCAAAGTGCTCCTCAGGACATTTCCATCATCGAGAATGTCTCTCCAGGCACAGCAGGTCAGGGGTCTCTCCCTCTGTTCTGCATGACGACAGCCCATCTGGAGGATGTACACAGTCTGCTGCTCTTATAGTACACGTTAGAGGTATACTGGGAAAAGAAAATGAAATGACAGGAGATAAAGAGGGCACAGAGAGCTAGGAGAACACAAGGAGAGGCTGGATTAGGAAGTAAACTATCATGCAGCATATAGTGGAAATAGGAAAGTACATAAAGTAAGAAAAGTACTAGTGAAAAGAGGCATCTAATCCCCCCTAGGCATTAAAGTGCTTTAAAAATGGCATGTTTCAGCTCTCAAGACTGTTAATAAATAGCCATACTTACAGCACTATACATTTGCTTCTGCTTTAGCAACTTGCACTTATGACTGCCCATAAAAATTCAGTGTTGCTTGGCAGAAAATTGTCCCCGTGAATGTTAGATCGGCATGTGGGAAGGGCTGATGTTTTTTAGAAAGACAAGGATAGCTGTAGTGCTATTAGTGTCTCAAAAATGAATCTCGGATGTAATAAAGTAAACATAGTTGCATTTTATTCTTGATTTATGTTGTGGGAAGGGAGATCATCCCTTGCTAGTTTTTGCTTGGAGCAAAAGAATACAGGTTTGTTTAGGAATATCCAACACAGCCGTACCCTGTTCTTGCATTCTTACATCATTCTGGGAAATATGACAGAATTTGGTCGCATTTGTGATGTAGGCCGTGGAGAAAAAAAGGCTGATTCCCGTTGCAGCCCATCAAAGCCTGTGTCACTGGAGTTGGATCTTTCCCTGCATGTTTATGTCACTTGAAATTCCTTAAATTGCTTTCTTACCATCTCTAGTAAACAGCGGTCTCAGCACAGTGCTAATCGCATGGGTATTCCTGGCCTCTGGGTTTCCTCAGCAAACAAAACAGTTATTCTTTTTCCTGCATTCCTCCTAGCAGCAAATGCACCAGTGTGCTGGGGAAAAAGCCTGTTGAACTACTGGGTACAAGAAAGGCCCAGGGTTAAGGCTGGCATGCATTTGATTATTTTCTCTGATTTAACTTCTCTATGGATTTTCTCCTCTTCCTTTTCTCCCCTTAAGGTTAATGCAGGTAAACCTGAAGACGTCTGTGGAAGTGTATCTGAGAAATTCGGACATTGCCAGGACCTGACAGGCCAAACCAGACATGTGTTTGGCCAGGATCTCATTCTCAGCGACCTGCACATGTGTATCCCAGACATCCTATTGTCACCACTTCTCTGCCCCAGCTATTGCAGTAAGTGTGAATGCTGCTGGTGGTGTTGCAATGACAGCAAGTATTGCAATGTGCTGTGGCTGCTGCACTCAACCTTTCAGTGTCCCTGCAGCCAAATCACCTGTGACAACACTGCAAAGTACCTTCAGGCTTTGGTAGCCACTGAAATGATGTAGCCACATACACTGACGTATGTGTTGAAACAACAGACATGATTCTGTCCAACTTAATGACACTCTTGTTTTGTTTTACCACAGCGTCTGTGTTTTTACGGAAATAGGCACCTCATTAAGTACAAACCGGCTTAGGCCACAGATGCATGTACAAGTTAGGCAAGTCAGTCTGCAAACCCATGATGCTACATTTAGTCCCAACACTGCCAACCAACACCATAGTAAGTAGGAATGACATTTCTCACGCTTTCAGATATCTCCCTTTTGATGTTTGGCTTGCTGATGCTTTGCACATTCATGTGTAATCTCTGCCCATTTGTAAACACGAGCTGAAATGTGTTTTTCTCCTGTTTTACCTTTTGGGAGATGTCTGCTGGCAGCTCTGCAGCCTGGCCTTGTTACCTACTATGGGCGGTATCATAGTCTAAGAAGACCTGCTGATTCTAGTTGAAACCGAAAGGTCTTTAAAGTGATTCTGATTCTGAAAATTAAGCATATTCTTCAGTTGCTTTTAAAAGCAATTTTACCTCAATATGATCCACCTTTACCAAATGCAGGCTGTTTTAATGACAGACAACAGGCAACGTGTATTGTTCCCACTTGGAGTGAGCGTACCTAGAGGATGCCCATATCGTGAGCACTGCTGTCATGGGCATCTAGGCAGCAAGCTCTGGGTGGATATTCCCATTGCACAGGAAATAATTTGTGCTCCTTTATAGTCACAACTTTGTGTAAAGAGAAAACTGAGAGATATTGGTGTGTGCATTGTAGTGAATATAGGTGTCCCATGAGAGACCTGCCTCACTCAGAGGCTCTTTCCTGAGCCAAAGGTGGCAGGTGATTAAAGTCCACAGTAAAGGCAAACTTTCCCCACAGACACAAGCTTTTTGTTAACTGCAGACTGGGCTGTAAACAGGATGAAATTATTTCAGTGTAACAGAAAAGGCCTGTTACAGGCCCTTTTCCAGAGCCCTGCCTTGGGACAGAGGTAGGAAAAAATCTTGTCAGGCAAAAATCCAGAACAAAATAGCATCCAAAAAATGCTTTTGACAGGAGACCAAGACACTCCCAGTAGTCCTGGCCCCTTACAGCCAAAAAAGGCATGCTAGGTCACCTTCAGCTGACGTAACAGTGTTGCACTGTTGCTTTACTGGAGTTATTTATGTCTGGTGTTACGAATGATTAGCATACCCTTACCCAAGGTAGAACCTCATTGTGTGCAAAGCTTTTTTGCAGGAAGATCTGAGGTATCCGAGTGACCAAACATTAAAGTGACAGATGAAATCCCATTTTGCACACATGAAGTACTGCCAAAGGGAAAAATAACATTTAAACAAGTGGTTTACAGCAAGAAAAATAAATACTTTTTCACACTGCGCCTAATTATGTTATGGACTTGGTTATTACAAGGATCTGTGGAGACCAAGAGTGTAAATAGGTTCAAGTAGTGAGAGAGGAAGTTAAAAGAAGAAAGGAGTAAAAGGAAGGTGTTTTTTGACTTCGGAGGGCCAAGCACATACTGATGTTATCCTGGTTTACATGGAGCATAATGTGAATAGTCACTGAGTCTCATTCCTGCTCATATTCAGGAAATGGTGCCTATTGCCAGAGACACCATTATTATTAGGAAGATGTCCCAGAACCAGACTTGTGATTTAATAAGATCACAAATCAATCAGTGAATTGACTGTAGCTAGAAAGGAGGTAAGAGCTCTCTTGTAAGGCACTGCCTCAAATGCGGGCTGGAACATCCCTTCTACTTCACTATACTCAGGGAGATTTTATTCCAAATCTTGTTATATCAGCCCAATGTCTGAACCTCCACTGAGTTTGATCATAATCCTAAAAGGTATACAAAACCATGAGGGCCCAATTTTTCAAGAAATTCAGCTGACATCTAGCTATCAAGTGCTGTCCACACTGTAAAAACAGATTTAGTAGGTATTAATCCTTTGATTAATCAAGATATGTACTGTGAAAAGGAATTTTTGCATACTACCTAACATTTTTTTGTCAAGTGAGGAAAAATTATGTGTTTAATAAGCTTATTTGTTAGCCTTTAATGTGCCACTCCTGACAAATACCATCATGTCACTGTTTATTTAGTGAATTCTACTGAATTCTGAAGACTGAACACTGTCCCAAGATGAGATTCACTAAGCTACATCCTGTAGTTATGTTCTCAACAAAGAAGTAAGAGAATTTCTATAATTGTATCATTCCAGTCTGATAGTCCAGTCCTCAGAGGTGATCAAGTATTTACCATTGAACTAGAGAGTCACTGAATGTTAGACAGAAGAGTAGAAGGGCAAATCTTCTCACTGTACAACCCAAGAGATGCGATCAGGAGAGAATGAAGAAACAGCACGGCTCCAAGAGCATGTCAATCTCAGTTGTAAAATCTCTTTAGTAGATGGAAAGCCTCATTTTCCAGTGTGACTAATCAGTTTTGTGCCGGTGCAAATCTCTTGGCTTCATGGGAAACTCTATTTATGCACTTGAGTTAAATTTTTCAGGCTGAACAATTTTTGTCGGGTTTTTTCCCCCTGCTCTCTGCACTCAAGAAATAAGGGAGGTGTTGATCCCCCTTTCTTTTCAGCATGCTTGTCTATGATACAGGAAGCTGGAATTCAAATCTCTATGTTCCCTCGCATTTAAGAGGGTGCCCTCAGTCCTGGAGCTCTAGGATCTTTCTTCAGACTTCTTCTGTTTCACTCCGAGTCTCCTCTGTGCATGCTTTTTCACTCTGCAGAACATGTTCCTCGAAATTAAGATAGAAGTCCATATCCCACTTCTCCAAGGGGCATCCAGTTTATCATGAAATTATAGTAAATTTATTTCTATTTGTTTTCCACGTATTTAAGTATTTTATAGCAAAATGGAATACCAGTACGATAAATTCAGAGCAATTCTATATATGTATCATGTCACCTTCGCTTCTGAATGTCATATAAAACAATATTCAGGGAATATACAGAAGTTAACTCCCTGCCCTCTGGGTTATTGATTAATTAGAGAAACTTGTTCTACCTCATTGGTTTAGTAGATGGGGCCGAAGACTAGCACTTAATTTTCATTTTTATTGCTTTTTGCTAAATGTGTGGAATAGGATCTGTTGTGTTGTACTTTTTATTCATCAAACTAAACCTTAAATATTTAAATTCCACCTGGACTGATCTGAAACTTTTTTTGGATTTAACTACCAGCTTAAAATCTCATCAATTTATTTAAACCTGAAAGAAACTGAGACATGTATTATTCACCCACTCACTAGAATCTAGTTTTTGTTAATATAAAATGATAACCCATACCACCAGCAAGGCTCTTTATTAATATCATTTCCCATAAAATTTGCCAATGTAACTTTTTGACAAAGCTTAGCATTTATTTTTCTTGATGTATAGCTTTTCATTCTGTTTCAGGTAATAGACAGAACTTCAAATGAGTCCTTTTAGTACAATAAAGTAAATGGAAACTCTGCATAACACTACTCAGTTCAGCATTATTTAATATTTATCAGTACATGTCTTTGCTGCACCAAAATCTACATGCATGCTAATGATTTGTCTGCTACATGTTGGCTGCATTCCTTTTTTTCCCCCAAAGGGGTGAAGTTAACATATTTGCTTCAATCCAAGCAGCCATAAGTGTGTATTCTCACAGGTCTTTGTATGATGCAGTTCTCACTCCACTTCATGTTGCCAATTGCCAGAATGGGATCTTGCTGCACCCACAGCTGCTGCCAGACTCATTCACTGCATGCACCCAGCCCAAAGGCTGCAACCATTACTCTCCAGAGCAACACTTCTGTATTTTTTCATGGTCTCCTCACTTTGACAGTGGCAGTATTATTGCTGCCTCCTATAGGGAAGTTCACTAAGCAGCTGTAGCTCTGGCACAACTCTCTGCCAGCCTCCTGAGTGGCGTAGGCTACCGTGTGCATCTCATACCTTAATCCAGGTTTCTGTATTGGCTTCCTTATTGCCTTCCAGAGCATCTCGTTGTATTGCAGGGGAACTTGTTAATCTGACTTAGCTGAGTACGGATGAAATTGGAGCTTCTGCTGTTCTTGTGGCCATTGCTGTTGGAAGTGTTTGATTTTATTCCACATGATCTAGAACTGCTGGTTTAATCCATTTCTCAAAAGATTAATTTTCAGGTAAAAGCACCAAAATCTCTGTATCTGTGAAGAAAACGTGCCTGCAATAGAAAACACCATTTAAACTTTGATTAAACTGTAGGACGATAAGATGCTCAGATCACTGAGGTCCTACTGTTAGAGATAGGGATCTTTTTCTCATATTGGATATTTTCACCCTGTCTGTCCCCAAATCTGAATTCTTGTGAATTGATGGCAAGATGTTCTTGTTCTTAGAAGTCCCATTTTTTGCCATTTGTTTCGCTTGGTAGGTCATTGGGTCCCAGAGCTCAGAATTGTATATATCTCATTCCTATTGCAAGACCATGACAAACTATTGGAATGACGGGAACTACGGAAATTAAACACTTGCAGAAGAATGGCTTCCAGACACAGTCACTAAGAGCAGTGTCTTTCATTGCAAGGTGCTGCAGTTGTTAAGTGTGCCCCTGAAATAATAAGGAAAGTTCAGATTCATACCAGACAATCACAACACAATGGACATGACACTGGAGTCACAAGCACAAAGGGATGCTGTCCCTGGCAAGCTACAGTGGTGAGGACCTGGTCACATGAAGATGAGCCTGGCACCCATCACCATAGCTAAGCCAAGCAGAACAAAGTCTGGCTCTGACAATCAGCATTTCATGCATACAAACCAACTTCGACTTCTACTTTAGCAGGCAAAATAGGCATTAATTCTACCAGTAATAGCAAATCACTCTGTTCGTGCATTTCAGAAGCTGTATGAGGTCAAGCACTGAGTTAGGCACCCTGGTTTTGTCTTCCCCCTCTTCATATTTCTTGACCCCAGCTGAAGAACAACAGCCTCACTGATTCACCAGATTCCCTGGGAGTAATGTCATATGCCAGCTGTTAAATGGGCTGACACCTACATAAAAGCATCTTGTATTAATATGGGCAAAAGCACTATTGCTGGAAATCAGGCTTAATGTGCCATTTAAGAAACAGTTAGGTTGTTTTTTAGCCTCTGTACATTGTCTGCACAGCTCCATCACTCCTGCTCTGGCCTGCTTTCCTCTCGCTGGTGGATTTCTCTCCTGACATTAGGAATATCAAACTCAAGAGAAATAGACTCCTCGAGTTTTCAAGCTGCCCTCTCCTAGCAGAGGCATGTGCTGGCTATGACTCAAACATAGCAGACTGAGCCAGCCTCAGTGAATGCTGGTATTGTTATTTTTGACAAACTTTTCATAGCTGTCTGAAAGGAGAGAAAGGATAAAGTTGAAATGTTCATTTCAACTTTATCAAGTTAAGTTAATTTCAATTTTAATTGTTTCCAACAAAAGCTGCTACGGAGAGTTTCTTGGCATGGCACTTGGGGACATGTACAAGGCTTTGACAAGCAGTGCATGTTATTTTGAAATCTCTTGGTCTTTTTTTTGTTTTTCTTTTCCGCCTCAGATATTGCTTGACAAAAACCAGCCCTCGTATGATAAAGAGGTGCAGTCAAAGGACATAGTGAGAGCCAGGAACTTTCTGCCCATATTCTGGCACTAATCCCCTCTCTGGTGTTGGGTCATCCCTCTGGTTCAACATAAGGAACTTGTATAATGGGACTGCAAAATGGGAATAAATAAGCTTGGATAATGGGGGTGGTCTTCCTGTTGCAGATTCATAGGGCAGTCACCAGACTGAGTGTGGCCATGAGGAGGGCTGCACTTGCAAAGCCCTAGGGCAGGGCAGGTAACAACTCCTCACCATGTGCTGTGGGGAACGGTTCCTGATCCTCACTTTTTGTTTGAGTTGATTGCTGGGGCTTTGCAGAAAATCTATAGATCTGTTCATGTATAGGATGTGCCACAATGGAACCTCCAGCCCTTGTGATCCCCACTGGCTTACTCTATCTGCCATCCAGGAAGAACTTCCTCCTCAGGAGGGTGTGGGTGGCTCAGTTTGAATGGATGACATACAAGTCCTCAACTATAAATGTCTTGTGACATCCTCATGGCAGCCTTCAGCTGGTGTATTGAAGCCTGAATGGTCAAACAACAGGACTCTGGACTTCTCAAAATGGATCAGAGAAGACATTCAGAGCAAGACAAGTGAGACAAGGTAGGTTGGCAAAGTGCTATGGGAAATGAGAATTGCTGTGACAGTTGCCCTTTTAGGTAATGACTATTTTACACCATCCATCTGCCTCCCCTGTGACCTTCTGCTAAGTTTTAGTACAACATTTATGTTCTGAAACAATTAAAATTTGAACAAATCTTCATTAGGAGATGCTTTATGTTGTTTCTCTCATAGGATTTTGTTTTCCCATAAGCATCATGTGAATTTTGTGTGAAATCAGAAAGCAAAGTGAGTGGTTCTGCCTTCTTTTGAAACTGGAGGAATAGAGGCCAAACCCTTTTATTCCTGCTGGGAAGTCAAAATATAAAACCTATGGCAGGGAGCTCACTTGGCCTAGTTTTCAATCCTCTGACGAAACACACACTACAGTTATATAATTCATCTAACTCCCCTCACCTGATTTTGGTCCTCAATGCCTCTTCTCAAAGAAAAAGAAGCATTGAAGAAGATTAATAATAGTAAAAACATGGCTCAGGATAGAGAACGTGCTTGATACATTACATCAGTTCTAGCTGGAGAAGCAAAATTTGATGGCCTGACACACAGCATCCATAAAACCCCCTTGTAGTTACCTTCATAGTAACGACCATTTTTATTAGCATGCAGGGATTTTTCTTCTTATATCCTCTGTGCCATCCCATTCTCAGCCAGCTAGCTGCGGAAGCAAGTGCTTCTATTGAAAAGATAGTGGTGAAGACTGCTCATGGCCTTTAAATTAAGCACATACTTAAGCTATTGCACGGCTTTTCAGTGCATATTACCTTGCGAGATCCATCCTCTAGCTGCTCTGTTTTTCTTCACATTATTGGTCTTGTGTGGGCTGCTGGAAAACTAAACAGCTCTGCATGTGATTCACTGACAGTGTGATTTGCCTGAGTGTCTGATTAAAAATAATAAACCTTTTCCTTTCAAACATTACCCTTGTCCTTTCAATGCAACAAGAAATTAAGCTGACATCCTTGACTTTACCTCATACTGAGGTTTTAATAAGGCTGGAGATGTGTGAGTATCAGATTACTTCCCGGTGAGAACCAAATAGCTATTTCCTGAGGGCACTTGACCTACTTCCAACCAGAGAAAATAATGTGGTTTTCAGATGACAAAACTAAGTCTTATCCTTTATGCGTTAACAGTTCTGTTACGGACAGGTCTCATCCTCTTTTACCCGGTTACACTAATTACTTAACATTCAAAGAACTTCTTGGAATGGCTGTGATAATTAATGACAAAGATGCTTTTATTTAGAAACCAGTTTTCTTTGAAGCCACAAAGCCTTTTTTTTTTGGAATGGAAATATTTGCAACATGGAACAAACAGCTGAAGTTGGAACCTGTTTATTTATTAAAGCCAGTGCTTAATCCTAACTGCTCTGTTGGAAAGTGTGTATACCTCAAGGCCTGTGCTGAAACTATTTTACACCTAGGAGCCAATTTTCCTTAGGCCATTGACCAGTTCAGTGTTAACATCACATAGATGCATATGACTCAATGTGAGGAAGGCAGAAGTTGTCTCTGGAGAGAGATAGTGCTGCCTCCCAACTCGCACCCCAGCTCTGCCACACACCACATCTGATGCCTGGAAATTACAAGAAACTAAAAGTATCTGACATCAGCAGTGCTTCCAGTGATCTTGCTGCACTAGTTTGTCTTGCTTTGTGGCATGCATGTCTCAAATGGTATTCGGCAGATGGAGTAACAGAGTCCATGAATAAACAAAAGTTCTTACTGATGGTGCATCCCTGTGGTTAGCCCTCAAAATGTGTCTCAGGTTATCTGGGATTCTGTTATTTTTCAATCAGCAACCGCATTCAGCTTGACTCTGCAGGATTTGTGTTGGTGTTTCACTGCACAGCCTTGGCACATCTGGAGAGCCTTCTTTCCCATGCAGGGAATGAACAGAGCAAGAGTGTGCTTGCTGTAATACTTGGTGTGCTTCTTTTCACAGCACCTGCTTGGGTGGAAGTGGTTGACTATCTCCTTCCTTCATCTTAGAGACAGGATCCACTTTGCTCTACACGTGCTATTGAGGGACTCATCCACTGAAGGGCTGAAGTTCTGACTGCCTTGTGTGGATGGTGTATCAGGTTCCACATCACTAATTTTACTGGATGTATTGGGGGGAACAGTAGGCTGCAGTTTTTTGATTGTTGCTACAAGTTCCTCCAGTCAGTAAATTTCACTTGGCTGTGGAAGGTATTTTAAGAGAGTGGTTGTGTGATGAGCTCTGGGGAACAAAGTTTTGGTTTGTGTGTCTACAAAATTTATTACTAAAAATGTTAGTTCACACAGTTTCCTCCAAGTTTCTCTTTTCATGATGTAGCCTGAGATTTCTTGCTGGTTTCCTTTTCCAGACACAAGTTTCTCAAGGCATTACCTCTTCCATTTATTATTTGGTCCAGCATCCTTTTAAGCAGTGCACTACATGTTCCTTGTTAGTGGTTAGACACGTGTTTGAGAATGGAGAAATACACCTCAGGAAGCGCAAAGATTCATCACCTGCAGGGGCAGTTAGGATTAGACCATTTATCTTGGCATAACACTGGTGACTGAAGACAGACAAAGTTTAGCCAGTGCTCATTTTAATACACGACTTAAGTGGTGGGACTGATGTAGATGACCATGTGGTGTAGCTAAATGCTTGCAAACAGCAGTCTTCATTCTTTCATAGCACATCACAAGGTTGGCACTCCAAGCACAGGGATATGCTTGGCTTTGACCACCTTTGACATCAGTGATTTCTATGAAAACTCTTTTTATGTTGGGAAAAATGCAAGGAAACATATTTGTGATGTAAAATCTACTACTCCTGCTCCAGCCCACCTTCCATCTTCCTCCTGCCAGAGATCAGCTTTCTTCACCTGGGAAATTCCCCAGCACAGGCAGCAATTCCGGTGCCACAGGCCTGGTCTTACATCTTGTGTTAACTCTTATCACTTGGTCAGGACAATGGGGAGGCTCAGTAGGCAAGAATTGTCCATCAGTAGAATTGTGGTGTCCTTATGTCCTGCTTTCTGTTGAGGAATGTATTGCACCCTTAATGCTTGTAATGTGCTTCTTTTCTCTGTGGACTGATCTAAGACTTGCTTATAAGAAATACTGTGCCTTGAGAAAAGACACAGGGGCAAAGAAAGGTCCCAGAGGGCTCATGAAGGTGCTGGCTGTGCTAGTTGAATCAAGGTAGGGAATATTTGTCTTCCTCTCTGAGGACAGCAGCTCTTTTGGCTGTGCTTCTGCCTTTAGCATCAAGCTAAGATTCATACTTGGTCGCAGAGGCTTTTGTTCCTGCCCCCAGCAAAGTTTTACATTGTCATTTAAATCAGTTTTCCCCACTGCAAGATTCTCTTGGGAGTGGAGCAAGACAGAGTTTGCTGTCTTTTGAGGCTTGGAGGGCTTTGGGATATTCAACACTGCAGAAGCAATTTAGCATCCCAGAAGATCGAATTTCACTGTAGAAAAATTCAAAAGTAAATGAAGTTCTGGCTTGAGTTTCTACAGACTAAATGGATAGATAATGAAGGCAGTATTTCCAGCAAATAGTCTGGGCATGGGCACATAATAGGATGTAACTGAGATCTGTCATACCACCCTCTGCCTCTGTAGCTGGCCACCCACATGCTCTAGTCCACCCATGGTGGCCTAAAAAGTTCTTACTCCCCTTCATTTGAATTTCACCCATTTTTCTACTTGCAAAATAACTATATAGAGGTTTAAAAACATTTAATGCTCCAGAATACACCGTGAGTGTTTGTTACAGGTTCATTTTAGCTGTCCACAGGCAATTGGCCAAGCCTGTTTGGCGCATTACTGGTTGTTCATTTTCAGTGTGGGATGTTGGGCACTGAAGAAACATGGTACCACTTTTGACAATGAACTGTCTGCCTCTGAAACCAGCACTCTGCAATGGAAGTGACTCTGCACACATTTATTACCTGAGCTATCTCAGAAACCTTTTTGGGAATATTCTTGTGAATTATATCTTGCTAGTGCAAACAGTACAGAAAGCAAGCAGAGATTATAAAAACCATTAAAGCAACTTGTGGTAACGCAGTCAGTTTGGATGCATGCTAATGAAAATGACACTTTTTATTACAATTTTAACACTAATTCACACTTTAGCCACATTCAACAGAAGAGTAGTTATACAAGTCTGTCAAACAAACATCTTCGAAACTTCCTTTATTTAGTTAAATAGACAGTTTTGAGGCTTAGCCATATGGTTTGTTGCTGTTGGCTAAATTCTTTGTGTACCCAAATTCATTTATTCTGTAAGATTATGGAAACCTACTGGCACATGCTGTGTATTTCACTGGAAAGTTACAGTTTTTCTACAGCTGTTTTAAGAAAATGAAGACACATTTCTGGACATTTGAGAGTACTTTTGTTACTGATCTGTGGCTCACAAAAAAATTGTACAAGACTGAAATCTCATTTCGTGCAGTGAAATTTGTAATAAGAATTTTGCAGGGAAGTCAAAGTAGTAGCTGGAATTGGTTTGGGGTTTTGGGGATTTTCTTTGGTAAGCTGATGGCTCCCATTGTGAAACAATCATTGTACAAAGATTTGAGAATGGATGCTGATCTTTCAGTTTTTACATTTTTGTCATTGGAGGAATGAATCTGAATAATCATGGAAGTGCTGAAATAACACTTGAAAAAAACATTAGGTTGTCTATAGTGAAGTGATTATGAAGGCTGTATCTACACCCAAGAAATCCATCACCACCATGTATCAAGAGCTCTGAAGTTGGTGGGGGTTTTTTAGTGTATAAAAGTTGTAGCAGGATTAGTGCTTGCTTTGGGTCTAATTCCAAGTTCATTGCTCAAGAGGATGGAAACTAATGACAATTCTGAAAGCAATTCAGATGGGTTTCCACTGTTTCTGAGGGGCTGGCTGATGAACTCTGATTAACTGCAGCTGAAAAGGTGTAGGCTTGCTCAGCTGCAGTCCTAGAGTAAAGCTTGATTTGATCAGACAGTGGACAGATCAGGGGGGAACCGTCCGTGCCTGAGCTGGGGTGATTGGGCAGAGTGAGATAGGAGTTATTTCAGCTCTCTAGTGTGGAATTATGTTGGGTGCCCAACTTGCTTGGGTGAGATCTGCAGCTTGGTCTTACAAATAACAGCAGCATCCACTGTATTTTATGAGGGATGGGCAGGAAAAGGTTGTAATTTGAACATTTGATGCGAAAGTTTCATTGGGCATCTAAATCAACTGTAGTAGCAGGTCTGTTGAATGGAAGATCCATATGATCTGGAAGAGGGAAGCAGAATGCCTACTAAAGCTCAGTGCTGACCAGGTAAGCTCAATTGTGGCTCCAGAAAAGTTGCCATGGTGAAAGCTGTGAAGCAAGAGTGAAGGGAAAGGCCTTCTAGTGAAGATGAAATACAAGTGTAAACAGCTGAAAATACAACCAAAGTTGATAGACCAGCTGCAGGCATCCTGCAAACTATGGTCTGCTGAGGCTGTGAATTTCAGCTCAGAAAAATCCTCTTACATGGAGGCAAGATTTCCCCATTTTTTAATCACTTTCCCCTGTGCATGGCAAAGTACTTGGAAACTGTAAAGACAAGACACTTTAGGAAACCTCTCTGTTTCAGGAAGATTACAAGGTATTTTTTGAGCTAAATGGCAAGCTACTCTTTCTGCAGTCTGCACACACGCATGTTTTGCAGGATGAACCATACCTATTGTTTTACCAGCAAAACAAGCAGTGGGACTATAGTTTATTTGATTTCAAGGCCACCTTCTGCATGAATGGAAAGTGGAGTGTTGGCCACTCACCCTTGTGTGAGGTAATCCATGAAGTGACTCCATGCAGATGATATCTAAGTCCACCATGTGGATCAAGCCAATGTCTTTTCCTAAGAGCTACCTGCCTATTGGGCAGGCTATGTGTGCTTACCTGTTTTACATAGGTTTGTCTTTCTGTTGATGTTCTGTTCATTCTGAAGATGAGTGAAAATATTTTTTAGCTTCCAAACACTGTGATAATGAGAATACTATATATGGTGCACCCAGGCATGCTGTTGGGAAAATATCAGGTAGTAGAACAGTGTCTAAGGTATTTGGAGCTGATGCAACATGGGATGAGAGCTGAGGGGTGGCTGATGGGGAATGGCACAGGAAGAGCAAAGGTGGCTTCCTAGAATGGTAGTGTCACCCAACAGAGAGACCAATCTGCAGATGGATTTGTTGAGTTTCCACTGTCCTCAGTGCAGTGTCTCCTCAGGGAGAGAGCTCCAGTTTTTTTGGGGAAAGCCTGGGGTTCAGGCAATCTGCATTCCATTGACAGTGGGAAGTACACTCATACTGTCTGCTGTTCTTGCTCCTATCTGCTACTCATGACTTGCACTGATTTAGGTTGCTAGTTGTTACTCAGGAAAGATTCTGCACGGAAACTTACTCTCTTTCCGTATGGAAACTGGGTGTCTGATGGTAGCTATTTATGGGTATAGCGGGGAGGATAAAATGCCCAGTGACACCAGGAGAACGCACTGAGCTGTCTTGAAATATTTAAGTCCACTGTGTATGGAAATGCATGTTTCACCTGTCTGCTAGACACTTGCATTAAACCAGATAAAAAGTTCTGCAACAGTTCTTTAGACTTCAAAACCAGCAACAATTGCCACAAGCACAGAGAAAAACCTCTTCATTACCCTCTTCAATGGAAGTGGAAATTCTTTTACGGAAAGAGAGGTAGTGACAAATCTATGGGGTGACATCCACCCCTCCCACTCCCGACACTAAGAATAAGTGTTGAGCTGTCTTGTATCTTCACCTTTTCCTTCTCGACCTTCTGTGCTGCAAGCAGGGGTGTGACCTTTTCCTTCACACGGTTCATTGATTTCTACGCTTGAAAATGCAGGCCTTTCCTCTCCCCTTAGACACCAAATTAAACTTTAATTCCACTGAAGGTGGAAGGACTGCTGAGTGGGGGTTCTGCTGAACACTCAGTGAGATCTTCTGGGACTTAATTATGCCTCAGGTCTCTTGTCCTCTTATCTCATTAAATCCCATCCCCCTCCTTGACCTGACATTTCCTTCGAAAGGCAGTTCCTTTTTCCCAAGCGGCTTCTATCTTTTCTAGGTAATAACTGCAGCTTGCCTGCTTCATTTGCTTTTTATGCAGGGAATGTCTTTTGCTGATAGCACCTTGATTTGCATGGTGTCAGAAAACCTTATCAGCACTGCCATGGAGAACAGTAAAACAAACTGGTCATTTAGTCATATACAGCTCATTTTGATTCCTGTGATCAGTTACTAACATAAGTAAACAGAAATTCACTTCAAACTTAGTACTTTGAGAAGGCAAAATGAACATCCTATAAGTACTTTGGGGCAAATAAGGAGATCAGTGGCAGGCATGTAATTCATCACAGTAATTAAATGGGTTTAAATACTGTACTAATCTCAAGACTGCTCATGAAGTCCTTCTGGTTTTTTACTATCAGAGGGTGAAAAAGCAGTCAGTGAGAGATAGTCCTTCTATCTCCAGAAAGTGAACCTGGAAGTGTTTCATCAGCTCACTTTCTCTACAGTGCTTCCATTACATGCTTTCATCTCACCCCACTCACCTACCTGCTGAAGCACTCTGTGCTAGGAACAAAATTACCCTAGGTCAGCATCTTCTGACTGCACTGCTCAAGTGAACACTGCCACAAGGGCCCTTGCTCTCACAAGCGGAGGACAACGATTCTTGCTCTATTTCCAGCCTCATTAAATCTCAAGTGACCTTTCTGAGTCACAGCAGCAACTTTGATGCAAACACAGGGCTCCTAAGCATTGGAGGTGAGCCTGCATTTATTGATTCCCTTCTAGACCTTGCATTAGACTTTGGTTCTCACAGCTTGGGGAGTTTGTTTCCTTGTGCTCTTGAGATGGAAGAATTCCAGAAACACATTTCCAAAATGAATTTTGTTCAACTGTATTCTCTGTAGAGTATTGCTGATCGTAGGTATCACGCAACCACAAGTCCTCCTTTGTAAAATCATGAGACTCATCTGAAAATCTTGACATTCCTTTTTGGTTTTAAAATGTTCTGAGGTCTTTACTTGTCTTCTAGGAAATCAGTTGTCTTTCATGGTAACATTTGCCAGACTGTTTTTCCACAACTTTTTGTTGTACACAAAACCTGAAATTCTCTCCAAATCACTTCAAGAACCCTTTAAAAAAGGTCTTACTCGTGAGGAAAGACTTGGTGAAGAGGAAGCTATAAAATGCAGTGCTTTATGAGTAATCCTCTTAGGGAGTCATTGCAAACCTGCATTTACAAATATAATATGTCATCCGTTTTAAAGAAGATCCTAAAGAGGACAGTTGATGCCATGGATACCATTCCAAGTTTAGCCCTTTTTACCAAATTAACAGGATCCATCTTTTTCCAGCTTTTATAGTACCTAACAGCCCCATGCCCCAAACCTGCTGGGTGCTCTGTGGTAGCTCTCCAGATGCTGCCATTTATACATATCATTGAATACTCTGGGTAGGAAGTGATGTCGGGAGGTCTTTAGTCTCCCTGCTGAAATCAGAGCAGACTGCAATGTTATAGGAAGTTGCTCAGAATGTTTTCCTGTCAAATTTTGAAAATGTCCAGGGATGGAGAATGGGGATTCCTTGATGTCTCTGGACAGCCTGTCACAGTGCTTAATCACTGTCAAAGAGAAGAGCATTTTCCTTATAACCAGTTTGAACTTCCTTTCCTGCAAACTGTGATCACTATCCATTGTCCTTTGACTGTGCATCTCCCAGAAGAGCCAAGATTTGTGTTCTCTACAGCTCTCTTCTCTATAGCCCTGACTAGATGGCTGAAGAGAGTTATTAGAATTTTTTTATTTTCTCCCTACTTCCCTTATCCCCTCAAAGGTCATATGCTCCAGCTTCTCACCATCTTAGTGACCTCCCTCTGGACTCACTCCCAGAACTGAAGACTACTCCAGATGCAGCCTCGCAAGTGCCAAGTAGAAGTGAATCATCATTTCCTTTGACCTACTTTTGATACTTTTGCATTGCTGCAAGAGCTTACTGCTGATTCAAAATGACTTCTTTCCTACCAGGACCGCAAGATCCTTTTCTGCAGACTCTCCAGCCTGCACCAACACATGGAGTTCACTTCCATTGTAGCATTTTGCATTTCTTAGATCTAAGTCCATAGTAACCCTTTTGGCCCGTTCATCCATTTTGAAAGGTAAGACCTGTTCCTTCTGCATTTTGGCTCCTCATACAGTTTTGTCAGATCTGCTGAGAATGGAAAATGCTGGTAGCAATCCTATTATTTCTTGCAAAGGTACCAAATATTTCATGCTTTTTTGATACCTTCTTGCAATGTGTGGATCCCCAGATCTGCTACCATCTTCCTCCTCTGTAGAGCAAAACAGCTGAGGAAAGAGTTGATACCCGTAGCACTCTGTTGGACAAAGAAGCAACATCTTTCTCTCGGTCTCTCAGCATATTTTGTGATACCATCCTTCCCTCCCCAAATGTAGCTTGCCGTAGCTCTTCTGTGCTGTTCAGTTGGCAAAGACTGAAGTTTGATGCCTGGCTTTGTGCACATGCTGAAGGCACACACTGTCCACTCAGAAAGCAGTCAAACAGCAGGCAGTGATTTCCTGTTAAATGATATGCAGGAAAGGGCCACCTGCACACCTTTTCAGCAGCTTTAACAAAATCGTTGGCTTTAATTAAGTATCTTTTTCCATGGAAATGTTAGCTCAGAATCAAATGTCCCTTCCTATGATTTTCTGTCACTGAGAAGTGGTCATTACAGAAAGGTGTCAGAACTGCTAAAACTGCAAAAATAAAAAAAACCCTATACTTTTCATTAAGAGTCCACTGCTGACTCACATAATGTCTCCTTTGTTCTGTAGGTGGTAATAAGGTGTTGGAGAGCAGGTTCCTGGGAGCAGTGGACAAAAGAACTGACATTTCTAACAGATACACTTCCCTTCTTACCCTAATTTTATCTCTGGAGCTGAATCTGTGCTGCTGTGTCTTAGGCTGAAACTCCATAGACCCCTCTGCGCAGAAGAAATTAGAATCATTCCAGCTTCATGTGCATATGGGTGGCTCCTCTCCCTTCAGACTGCGGTGCAGTCCAAACCAAAACTGAGCCTCAGAAAGGAGCAGCTTCAAATTAGAGACATTACAGTTTGGACCATGATAATTATACAGTACTCCTGGATAAGAAGACAGGTAACAGCCAATCAGTAGCTCTTTTGCCTTCCCCCTTGACTGGCAAATTCAGCTGGTGAGGGAGAATTCAGAAACAGATACCTTTCTACACTGAGATTTTTTAAACACAGTTTTCAGCCTTTAGCTTTAAAGTCCAGAGGAAGGCTACCACGCATGGGAAGCAATATCACAGTAAGGAGAGGAGTCATTCATCCTACAAAAACCAAATTGTTGTTTTTAATCCCTTGGATTTTTCTTCATTGACATGACTATTTCTTACCCTTTACCCTATAGCTAGGAAGAGAGACAAGAAGTTGCTTGTTTAAATACCAGAATATTGCTCCTTGGCTAGCTAGAGAGAGTTGATCATGCATGGGAATCGTTCTCACCATCCAGGGAACGATCAAAGGCAAACTGATTTAGCCCCCTGCATCCACAGTCCATCACTGCTTGTGTTCATCTTCCACAAACACCATCACACAGCAGCAGCTGCAAAAAAAATCATTAAAAGAGCTAAACTAAAAAGAATTATATAAAAAGCATGTTAGACATTCCCCTTTTCAATAAAGATTAGATTTCTTTTGGCTTCACTAATAATTAAGCAGGACCAGCTGTCACTGTGGCTATAGAAATAATCATGCTCTTTGCATTCTGACTGCTTCATACACCATCTCCATGGTCCCATAAGGAAGAAGTAGAGACAGGCTTGAAGACCATCCGTACTGAACTCAAGTTACCCTAGCAGCAGCAAAGTTTCAGCTGGGGTAGTAGCTACAAGAGACGTAGCAGGATAAGCAAGAACCACTTGTTTCACACCAGTACCGTTGAGCAGTGGGAATAACTCTGCTGTCCGGTGAAGTACTCATCATGCAGTTCAGGAGCAGTGTTAGGAGGACCATGAACTCTGGTTCTCCTGTGGGCTGGCACTGTCACGGTGGGTGGTGGTTGGTGGTAGAGTGCTGCGACCTTCCCAAAAGCGTCTCCTTATGAAGGCGCTTGGCAAAGCCACTACACACACATACACACACGCACACCGGATAGCTTGTTCCGCAGGTCAACAAGAAAGAGGCGGGAAGGGTCTTCGTATGGGATTCCACGGGAGAAGTTTATTCCAGCCACATGAAGGGCTCCAGGCACAAAGGCCCAGAACAAGGCGGAGGGAAGTGGATCTAGGTTTTTCTGTGAGGGCGGGGAGAGCATCAGGGACCAACGGTCTGAGGGCATGGGGGTGGTACATAGGCGGGGCCAGGGTAAGGAAACCAATAGAGAAACTCCGAGGGAGGGACAAAGGGACAGGGGCCAATGGGAGAACGGGGAGGGGGGAACTTTCTGGAGCGGAGTCGTACAGGGCAGAAAAGGGGCAGGGAAACCAACGGGCCAATCGGGGGAACAGAACTGGGGTACATTAGCATAGTAGAACAAAGCATCCTGGGAGAGGCCTTTTCTGTCACCCTAACCTGGGAGATCTCTCAGGGTCTGTCCCTTTAGTGGACCCTCCCATATTGCTGGTTGGGATGCTCACTAGCTCCCACACCTTGTCACTTGGGACATTGCATGTATAACAAATCTTTCAGCGAGCAACAGGCATAAAGTCTGCGAGAGGAAAGAACCCTAGAAATCAGTGCCTGTGGGGTTTAGGAAGTAGGAATTGAAATATACCAGGTGTTAATATCTGCCTCTGCCAATGAGTCACTTACTATGTGACTTAGGGTAAGCCATTTAACCAATGCATGTCTTGTTCTTGATCTAGAACAGGAAGGACATTTAAAAGGAGATTGCATTACTCGGCTAATTAGTTCACACAAACCAGAGGCAGGTGCGGCTCTTGCGCAATTCCCTGAGAGGCAGTAAGAGAGCACACTTCCCTGGTTCAGCACTCATGCTGCCATGCTCCACATTCCCTGCGAACAACTGAGGTAGGAGAAACACCTTCACATTATTCTGAGATACACAGACTGAATGAAAATTAGCTTCAGAAAGCTGTGGGTCTACATAAAAACTGCAATTTTGACTGACCCTGTGCAGTTAGGAAAATTGGATCTGAGTCCAGGCATCTCAGTACGGTTTATATTCAATCCCCCCAGCAAGTTCTTGGGAGCAAACTTTGTTTCTTATCTTACATTCCCAGAGTGAAAGCAGTTCTCCCTTGTTCTGGTTTGACATAGCCGTGGGGATTTTTTAGGGTTTGGGGTTTTTTTTCCCCTGACAGGCTCTAAAGATGCTAAGGAAACATGGCCCAAGCCATGCTGGACCACATCAGCCCAGCAACAGATTTCTTGCAAGACAATTGCCAAGTCTGGGTGGGTCTGCTGGCCCTGTGAGGACTATTGGAGCCAAGCAAGTGTGCTTTCACAGAAAGGAAATG
>QWTY01008381.1:0-10765 GCA_008033365.1 Pseudorectes ferrugineus
CCCGCCCCGCCGCCGCCCCGGTGCGCCCAGCCCTGCCCTGCCGCTGGCCGGGGAGCGGCGGGGCTGCGCTGCCGTGGGCTCGCCAGCAATTAAAATTAAAATAAATCCAGTTAAAAATCCGGTCCCGCCGCTGCGGGAGCTTCGCGTGAGCACCCGGCTGCGTGGGGCGGCCCGGGACCCACCCGGCTGCGTGGGGCGGCTCGGGACCCCTCTCCCCCGGGGTGGTCTGGGTTGTTTTTCTTTTAGTCTGGGGTTTTAGGGGAAGAAAAGTGCTTTTTTACCCAGCCCTCATTGGCTGCTCGCTGCCTGGACAGCGGGGCAGCAGACCCCACTCGTGTCGCAGCCGGGGGGTCGGAGGGTTGGTCCCGGCGGGGATTTTTGGAGCTCTTGGTGTTGCGGCAGTGCCAGGTTTAAAGTGCCGGTGCTTGGGGCAAACCGGGATGTGAGCAGACGGCATCTCCCGGTTCTCACAGGTAGGAAAACTGAGCGGCCGCTAAGTGACGAGCCCGAGGCCGCACAGGAAATCTGTGGCGGAGCTGGGGCTAGACCCCAGATTTCCCGTTCGGTGCTTTCCTTGCCTGGCTGGGGACAGTGGTTTAACCTCAGGCTCCCGGGCTGCCGGGGTAAAGTCCTGCCTGGGCTATGCCAGCTCCCAGCCAGGGCTCCTGCGGTGGCAGCCGGGCGTGTGGCCAGGTGCCAGCAGAGCGAGGCCTCTCCGCTGCGAGAGGTGGGTTTGGAGAGCGGAGATGTCCCTTTGGATGGATGTGGGTCCAAGGTGGAGAGTGGGTGTGTACCGCTCGGGTGTCACATTTGCTTGGCAAGCTGGCCTGTGTGAGAAGTGGCCCCATCCTGCTACTCAGGGCACACTTTATCAGTGCCCTCAAATCTCAAACAATACGGCTTTTTAAAGGAGTTCTCTGCTATTCTGATTACGTGATGGGAAACTTTTGGGGGAGAGGTAGGTGATGTGTCTCGTCAGGCCATATGACATACCTGGAAAAGCTCATATACAAGCCTTTCTTGATCTCATTTTTCCCATTTCTGCCCCACTAAAGGGCACAAACTCTGCCCAGCCACTAGCTTTTTCTCTGCCCAGTGCCATAGGGTGGCTCCAGTTGAACAGGGAGGGTTTCCCTGCTCTTCTCCCTGAGCACCTACTCTGGCTGCAGTCCCCAAACAAGGATCATAGTGTCCTGAGGAACGCTTCTCCGTGGATAGGAAGCCAGAAGTTTACTTCATTATCTGGAACAGCTTATTCTAAACTAATCTCTCTTTAAGAGATGAGGAGGAAGGGAAAAACACCCAGATGCTTAGAAGCATTTTATTTACCGTAAAAGAAAACAGCAATTTAATGATAACTTCTATTAACTAGGTTGGGTCTGTGACCTTGATGTATTTTACAACACAGCTGAGAAGAGGGAGCAGACTGTTCCAGTCTGTTTATTGTTTCCTCTTCGTGCATCCCAGTAACTCGCAGCACACGGATGCCCACACAGTTCTGGAGTCCTGACCCACCTTTGGGGGTGGGAAAGAGGAGGCTGTTGGACCTGATTTGCTTCAGATACAGCCTAATCTGTAGCTGGTGTTAATTATATTATAGATGGGTTGGGGTTTAGCATAGGTTTTTCTGACAGGGCTCAGCCTCCGCAATTCTTGCTACTGTAGAAAAGCTGTAGTAACTTGAAGCCCTGAAGTCACTCGTGGGAGCACATCCCTATCAATAAATTCCTTGTTGTAAAGCCAAGTGAAACCAGCCCCGTGGGCACTGCTGGCTTTCATCGGGGAGGTGTAGGGATGGATACAGGCGGTGCTGACAGCCTGGAGCGGGGAAGCCTGGAGCAGGTGAGCCAGGCTGGTAGTGAGAGCCATCTGGATTGTCAGAGGAGAGATTTAAACAGCAGCGTGGCTCCAGTTCTCCTTTATATAAGTGTGTCTCCTTGCTCTGCAGGGTTTTCCTTCTATTTAGATCTCCTGTTCCTCCCCTCCAAAAACGCGGTCCCCTTGTGTATGCGAGCTTTTCCCTCCGCCTTGGTTACTATGGTGTTACTATGTAAAAACAGCTCGTCTTGTAGCTCCTGGAATTATCTGCAACTTGGATTTGCGGTCCAGCCCTGGGACATGGGCCTGTGTCCATCCCTTGTCCAGCCTTTCCCTGTCTGTGTGATGGGACAGCTCTGGAGGCAGCATTGTCCGCAGGGCACGGCTGTGTCTTGGTCCCACGGGACCTCCTCCAGGTTTCTGGGCACCAGGATCCCGCTGCTCCGTGCGAGGCTGTCACACAGGGGCATCTCTTGCTATTCCTGAATGTGGGAGTGTATCTGGGCAGTGATGAGCCCTGCAAGACCCGCTCGCATTCATCCCCTCCAGGGACTGGGCCGACTGCAGGCAGGGCATCAGCTCCCCCTGAAAACTGTTGGGAATGGAGACAAACAACTGGGAGTCTCTAGAAATCTGTGCAAACAAAAGGCACAAGGTGGGAGCAGACATCTCCCCCCATCCTGCTCAGCACCCCCAGCTTGTGCAAGTTAACCCCCATGGGCTGGCTCGTTGATGCCCACTTTTCTGCAATGGGTCCCTTGCTTGCCATTGCCTGATATTATTATTCCTTTCTGTCTTTTCCAGCTGATTTGCATGTAAAAAAGCATGAGGGAGGTTCACCCCATGGAGAGGTCCTTGGTTTGCTCACACCTAATGTAAATTATTGTCACCCTCATCATTCTTGCAGAGGACTGGTGTCACCCTGGAATAGAGGGATTTTGTTGGGAGAGCAGGAACCCAGAGCCAGGTCCAAGTTCCCCCCACCCTGCTCATCCTAAGGGTGATTTGCCCCATGCAGACTCAGAATCACGCTGAGTTGCCTCTCTCTTTGCAGTAACTACGTAGGACAGCAGGAGGATTATGTTTGTAACTTAGGTACCTGTTCCAGATGGAATGAGTCTAGTCCTACTATGGAGGCTAGTTTGGAGGAGATCCTGCTTACTGGTGCCTGATGGTCTTTGTGGTGAAGGTCAGCAGCCTCTCTCCCTCTGGCAGCTGTGATGGCTCTTCTGCTTTGTTAAGTAGGAGTGGGGTGATGTTTCTAATTATAAAGGAAAAAGTCTTGTACTTCGCCCCTCCTTTGTTTGTTTGCTTTTTCTCTTTTTTTATTTTTTCTCTTGACAAACGTTCTAAATAACAATGCTTAAAATGCAAATGGAGTGAGCTTGCGTGAAGTGACTGAGAAGGCCTGGTTGGGGAGGACTGTGGTGGAGCTCGAGGAGCTGGTGATGACACATGGCACAAGAGCAGAGCCCAGGCGGTTGGGTTGTCACCAGAGCAGTCACAGCCGTGGCAGCCGTGGCTCATCTCCACGTGGAGGACAGTCTCACGCGCTTCAAAGGCTTTGTGGTTTCTCTTTCCTCTCGCCATTCAGAGGGACACTGTGTGAGGGTGCCCTCTCCTTGTTCTACAGGCACAATAAGGGGACATTTAACTGAACTCCCTTTTACCTGCGTGCTCTTCACTTGTTATTCCTGCTTTTTTTAAATTAGAAATAGAAAAATTGGAGAATGAGCCTTCCAAACTGTGTGTCCAGTTGCAGTCATGGCATCTGTATCGTTCCTCCTACTGCAGGCGAGCGCTGCCCTCGCTGTTCCAGCCAGGCCCCTCATGTGTTTTAGCACTTGCTTGGGGAAAAAAAAATGAAATAAAATAACATGATGTTAAGGTTGCAAAAGTTTCCATTATAGCTCCACCCAAACACTCCTGCCCAGTAATGCTCAGAAAATTCAGTCTGGGTGATGGAGCTTCCCTGCCTGCCTTGCTGCTGGGCTGCTTGCGGGGAAGGGGAACAGCTTTTGTTTTTGTTTTTGTTTTTTTTTCTTTTAATACAGAGATGCTTGAGAGCCATGTCAGGACTAGGGTGGGGAATGAGCTCTGGCACCTGGCTCCTTAATAAAAAGCCTGGGTGGCACAGGTTTAAAGGGCGAGCACTCAAAAATTCACTGAGCCAGAGGCAGATGGATCAGTAGAAAGGGGCTTCCAGCGGGGCAAGGTCGCTCTTTGCTATTTGTGTTGGTGTTGTTTAACTCTTCTTCTCCTGAATAAGTGCCTTGATGTTGTTTTCAGGCTGATTTTGTCCCACTGGTGTAAAGGCATCAGTTTGCTCCTCTGGGGAGGATAAGAAGGGAGTTAGTTGCTCCTGGATCACGGCTTGGTGTGCGGGATGCTTGCAAATGCTCTGCTCTCATGCCTCAGTAAATAAAGAGGTTTTCATGGGACTTATAAAAAACTTCTCTTTTGGAAATAGGTCAAGCAAATATTTATTTCCCTAAGGTGTCATGCCAGTGTTGCACAAATACTTGAATGGGTAGTCACTTTATTTTTCGCTGCTTTGTTTCTTCTTAAGCACATTCAGTTCTTTTTTTCCAGTGGTGTGGGGACACACATTAATAATTATATGTAATCAGTCCTGTCCCTCTCTCCATCTGGAAGTCTGTGCATCTTCTGTGGGCTTGTGCTCTACAATTGCACTGCTGTAGATCAGAAGCTGTGACATTTTTTTCTTTACATTCAGGTGCTTCTCAGCTCTGGGGGTGCTTTTTGTTCTCCAGAAGAGTTTCAGATCAGTGGTGGGTCAGCTGCTGCAATGAATTTAAAAACAAAACTCCCAGAATACAGCAAAGCTCAACAAAATGGCCATGCTAGTGTCTTGCTTTCCTGTCCTAAAGCCTCAGCTGTGGTGTTGCAGGTGTCCCTTTGGAAAGCAAGTCCAGTGCCTGGGTTATCCCACAGATGGAGAGAGTAGTTACTGCCAAAAGCTTGTGCCCTGCTGTCTGGTGGAGCTCCTGTCTTCCCCAAACAATCAGGGATCAGTTGGTATCTGCCTTTAAAGAGGGATTGAAACTTCTTGTCTGCTCTTAAAATGGTAAAAATAAAGAGTTTAGTTAAGAGGACCAAAATTAGGCTTGAAGTCTTGGATACTTGATCTTACAGCTCTTCATCTCCAGATGTCCTCAATGTAGGAGTAGCAAGGGTCTGTGCTGGAGTGCACTGGAGTACTTGGAGTACACTTTGTGTAAGAGGATGTTTGAGATGGGGTTGTCTTGGGTGCTTTTTGATGGGTAGCGTATTTAACGAACTGAAGTCTTGTATGAAGGATCCAAACGTATTCCTGGCTCCTCGTGCTTGTACTCAGGGCAGGCTGCAGTGGCTGGAGACCTTCCTGCTGGCTCCAGGTCCTGCCTTGGGGCATGAGTAGCACAAGGATCATTCCAGCTTCCAGTGATAGGAAGCACTGGGCTTTCTCTTACAGCCTGCAGCCTTCAGGCTCTGGTCAGCCTTGCAGAGGTGGTCACCTCTCAACCAGCACCTTGAGCAGGTGGCTTTGGAGACCTTGAAGGGTCGAATGTGATGTCATTTTTCACAGCCCTGGGAAGACGGGTGTTTACACTTTGCATTGAAGGTTAATTGGCTCTTACATTGGGGTGGCCCTTAGAGACAGATCACCCTGCCACCTGTGCCGGAGGTCGTGCAAGCCTGGTGTGTGTTGTGCTTTGATTTGTTAAACAGGATGTAAAAGTAGGCTCCCCTTCTGAAATGTATCCTGTTCTTTCTTTGCTAGGAATCATTTCCACATCACAAAATATTTAAGAGAAGGGGAGTGTCTCTGTTTTATAGAGGCAGAGCTGACCTCAACCCAAAAATCGAAGCACAGAACCCCTCAGCTGTGCTGGCACAGGGGAGGCAGGCTGTGCTCTGGGCTGTGAGCAAGCAAAGGATGTGAATATTTCATTTAGACCATAATCCACCTGTTGGGCTTTGCTCCCCCAGCCCTGCAAGCACTGGGAAGTGCAGCAGATGTTTTAAATGGCAGCCAGCACTCCCTGCTCCAGTGTCTGGCATCTCCATGTTGCTTTACAGGCAGGAGAGACGAGACCGAGGATGATGTAGCAACTGCTGCAGGTTTGCAGGTCCTTTGTTTTTAGTTGTTTTCCCTCTGTTGTTGTGTCTGTCTCGGTGGTGTGGTATTGTCCTGCTCTCCCAGCCTGTGCTGAGCTGTGTTTGCTCTGCCACGTGCCAGCATAATTTCTGGAGGTGGGAAATTCGGCCCTGGGAACACAGTAGTGCTTATTAGAGCACTAGAAATGAAGGTGCTTTGAAGGAGGAATCTTTGGAGTTGGTGTGCTGGGGGTTAATTTTGCAATACCCCTCTCCTGTGAACAGTCACTGTGTGTCCACCTGCTCCTAACCCTTTTCCAAGCTCCTTTTGCTACTCTGTGCTCTCCTAATTTTCCTGGCATGCTTCTCTTGCTTTGTCAATTTTTTAGATGTGGGTTTTCAATCTTATTTTCTGCTGTGGGGTCACCCGTGTGTTTCCCTTTGGTGTTGCAGGACATTTCTTTTCTTGTTACCTTCAGCGTAGGTCTCAGAGCAGCTTATGGGTGCCCAGCAGTTTGTGGCAAGCAGGAGATTGTGGTGTTTAAAGGAATTTTAAAGGCTTTGTGCTCCTATTTTGATCTTCTCTGGCACCTAGGATAGGTTTTGATTGTTTTTTGGATTTTTTTTTTTTTATTGTAGTTTTCAAGGGGATGGTTCAAATGGAGAGGGTGGGGGTGAGAAGCAGCCCTTGCTTTGAGGGGTAACCACAAATAAACAGCACTGCAAGGCAAACACTACATCCCTTGTGTGCTCAAAGCCCTTCTGTTGACAATATTGTTGTGCCTGTCCAGGTGAAATGAGGTGGTAAATAGTATTTGAGATTCAGTAGTGAAAATAGGGATCTCTCTGCTGAGTATCTCTGAAAAAAGGGTTTCCATAAGGAAGACCTGAGGGCAGGATAAAGTGGTCCTTGCTGCTGGGTGTTGTGGGCTGGTGTTGCTCTGTCCCTCGTGCTCTTCTGGTGTGAGGATGAAGCCACCCCAGTCCACCAGAGCTGCTCACGGGGCAGGGGACATCATTCCTGCCTCTGTGCAGGTGTTTCGGCATCGCTGGAGCCTTGGCCTTGGAAATGGGGGCTCGTTTCCCACACGTGGGGAGGTTTCCCTTCTTCATTGCAAATGTCAGCCAAGTGGAAAAGGGTATGGTTGGTGTGAGGCAGTGGAGGATGGGGGGAACAGCAGAGGTGTTGATGAACATGGGAGGGTTGCATCGCCTTCCCAAAATATCTGCTCTGTGGATTTCATTTCTGCTCCGCTCCTTAATGCTGGGAAATGCTGCCCTGTGCATCTGCTCTGCTGGGGCTGAGTTTGTCAGGGCATTGTAGGCATGAGGCTGGGAAGAAAATGGAAAAAAAAAAAACCATGTTGAATGTAAAATGTCATTGATTTCTTTCTCTATTTTTTTGTATTTTTCTTCTAATTTAATCAATTCCCTACTGTGTTGTAAATTCCAAATGTGAATGGGAAATAATCTCACCAGTACAATAATTAGCATGTAACCAGCAGATGAAGAAAACCCAAACTGCTGAGCTGATTGGTGAATGCTGACTGTTTTCCGAATTAATTTCAATAATCACATCTCCCATTAAAAAGAAGACGGGGCGGGGAGGAAGTCTTAAATTTTCGTCAAGCTCAATGTAGCGAAAAATGGTATGTGCAGTGTAGCTGTTCTGCATGTGATTAGAGAAAAGAGCTGAGGGAGGTTCTTGGAACTGAATTAGCAACAAAGTATTGCTAATTTTGCAACCAAGCAGCTCAATTTCACCTGCTTTTTTTGGGAAGAGAAATAGAATTGTAAGTCAAATATCCATAATTTTATGTAGGTGTCTAACAGTAAATAGTGTACTGGAAGAGGAAAACATTCCCTCGCAGTTGTACTTTGCTGCAGGATGCAAAAACAAGTCCACTGGAGATCATTAATAGTGAAATATGTTTACTGTGCATCCATCCAGCTCCCAGATATTTTGTTGTTGTGCTTTGAAGGGAGAGACGGAGATTGGTGTTTGGGAAGGGGCGATTTCAGAGCACCCAGGAGCTGCGCACCCTCTTGGCACAGGGATCTGCAGCCCTGCTCTGCTCTGCGTTCCTCTCCTGCTTTTTTTTTGGCTGGTTCTGCCCCGAAGGTGGGTGGCGTTTGGAGGAGGGAGAAATCCTCTCTCAGCCTTGGTACCTCCGTGGTGTCACATCCAGACAGCACCAGGAAAGGTCACCTCTGCAGAGCTGTACCTGGCAGCTGGTCTAATTACGCACCTGAATTCACAGTCAGGATTAGCAGGGATGATTTTATCTCCTAATGATGTTTTTCCCCTCATGGCCATGGCCACCTCACCCTCAGGGCTTATTTTCCAACAGCAAAGCACAGGTGATGCTGCTGCCAGCTGTTGGGCCAGAGCATCACTTTAGAGATGCTTTTTCATTCCAGTTTAAACTTGATTTTAGGAACATTTGCAAAGTTGTCATAGAGCTTGGTACTTGTAGACTTAAAATTTTTCACTTTGAAGTGCAGGGATGGTCTGCTGAAACCCTGGGCATACAAGAGGTGGGTCCACGCTGTGCTGCAGTGGTGAGAAATCCTGGAGTGTGTGATGGAGCCACCTTTTAATTAATGCAAAATGCTCACTCTGGCGTGAAGCTGGTAATCCCATGTGCTCCCTGTTTTCAGTGTGGGGAGTGACACCTGGCCAGAGCCACCTGTGGTGTGACAGCCAGCAGGGAGACGAGGCCCCAGAGAGCATCTCTGGTGTGTGGCACCCGGGTCCTCTCCCTCCCAAAGGCTCAGGATATGGTGGCCTATGATATTATTGTCGTATATTATTTAAAAAACAATTAAAAATAGCCAGGTCAGCCTAAATGCTTTGAAACAGAATTTGTTGTTTTATCAGTTTGAGCCTGGTGCGCTGTGGGAAGGTCTGCAAGTGGATCACTCTGGGATTTTCTTTGCGTGTTTTCCTAATGTTAGAGACAGTCTCAAAAAAGTATCACATTGTTTCATTTCCCCTCCACACTTGATGTTTTTTTAAAAATAAAAGCTAATGTCAACAACCCTACAATAACCAGTGAGTGAATATGCGCATTCTGCACCCAGTTAAATTTTTTTTTTTTTTTGTGAAAAGCAAGATTTAGCTGCCAATCATGTTATGAGCGATGGATAAAAATATATGTTTTAAACCACCTCACTAATGGCTTTTTATTTTTGCTTTTTTAAAATGCCATTAATCAAGTTAGATACTGGAAAAAAAACAAAGCAGAGACTGAGAAAAGTCATTTGAGGTGAGTAAACAAGTTGGCTTTTTTTGTTTAATGAAAGCCCCAAAAATGGCCCACTGCCACTGTGTATGTTAAGGGTACCTTAAATACAAAGTGTCCTTCAGTGCTGACAGGCATCCCAAACACCTTTTATAATAAACCTCTAATTATAGCTTAGTGACTTTGTAGGTTCTCTGGATCAGCTTGGGAATATTGCACTGAAATCAGGGAGAATATTTATATTTTATGTGACTTATGGGTGAACCAGATTTAGAGCTCGACTTGGTGAGTGTGGTACAGAGCGATGTATTTATGCTGTGTTAGAGAGTTGTGCTTGCTGCTTCACGATACAATTCTGGGGTTAAACTCTGCATTTTGGGAAATACTTCCTGAATGCAGCAGTGTGGATTCCCAAATCCAGACCCCAGCTGAGCTGGTTGGAAAAGGGTTCGGCTGGTGGCCAGCGCCTGCAGCCCATCGCTACCTCCTGATGTCTGGCTCTTGGGGTCTTGGATTAAAGCCCAGCACTCAGAACCAGGGACTTCAGTGAAAATCTCAGCTTCCTAAAGGGAAACAAAACCTCCAGGGCTTTGTGGTTATGGAGAAAAGCTGGAAAATGGGAATTCTTGGGCAGAGAGTGGTAGGGAGATGCATTAGCCTGGTTGTTTCCCAGTGTCCCAGACTGGGAGCAGTGCCATGGGGTCCTGGGCTTGACTTTTGGCTTTAGAAGTTGGCATGGCAGACACTGCTAGGTTGATTCTTTTCTCCTCTGTTTATTTGTTTCTTCCCTCCTTCATTTTAATACTGTCTCCTGGGAGATTCCAGCTGAAGTCTATTAATTGCTGAGATGTTTCTTTTCCCCCGTGTCGTGGATGCTGGGTCTGGTTTTGCTGGGGGTTGTTTCTGGCACAAGGGGAGGAGCAGCAGGACAGAAGAGCTGTGCTTGTGCTGGGTGTGTGTCTGTGTGTCCTGCAGAGGTGCCCTGTAGGTGTTACACGCTCGTATTTGGGCTCAGCCACACTCTGTGCCACCGAGGCTTGTCCTCCACCAGGAGCTCTGTGTGTCCCCCAGACTTTGAGGGACCTTGCTCAGTCAGTGTGGGGGTTTTATTTCAATTTATTATTTCTCTCACAATTTTACGTTGGAGGTTTGTGAGACGGCTGATCTGATGCTAAGGGATAACTTTGGACAGCTTTCTGCTGGTCCAGAAACTCTTGGAGAGGTCTGGTGAGTTCCCCCCAAAAAGTAGTCACCAGTGGGACACTTCAAAATCCTAAGGATGGATCAAATGAAGTGATAATTCATCAAAGGTTCCTTCTGCTTGGCCATCAGTCCATGAAAATCTGGATCACTTTGCCCTCCTACTTGAGGGATTTTCTTCAGAATTATGTCTAGACACTTGTCTTTATTTTCCCCACCCTGATCAATCTGAGGTCCTCGTGACCCCAGGAGATGAAGCTTCTCTTACGCTGATGCTCCCTGCAAGGGCATCTTTTCTCTCTCCAAGTATTTTGGAGCTCGTGATAAAATTGCAAGGCTTTGACAGTGCCCATTTGGGTGCTATTTGTGTGCCAAACCCTGCTGAATACATCTTTTATCAC